>KB671906.1:0-30767 GCA_000349105.1 Anopheles epiroticus
TCATCGAAACTTTTTAGTAGGCGTTTATACAGATCATCAGTGTGTGAAGTTAATTCTTTTAATTAGTCCCTAACAATCCCTACCTCTAAAAGATCGATCGAGTTTTTGACATCTTCTTCACATCAAAAGCTTTTGAAATATGTTTAACTAATTCCGTACTAATAACTAACTAACTAACTAACTAATAACTTTAAGACAAATTATTAGTGCAATAGATTTCGTAAGAATCGATAATGCTTCAGTAAAAATGTAAAGTTGAAATCTTTCAACACATTAGACCGGATTGTATGAAATGGAACATACCTACAGTGATGTACAACTAACAATGATCTTGTGTTTCCCCCCAGATAGCATTCAACATTTTAGTAACAATGATCTGATTGTCTGAAAAATAACATTGAAGTTTTAGTAGAATACTAAAGGAATAAGATTAAAATTTCCTTTCTCAATTTGTCCTACATAAACATTCCTAAGCCACGAAGTAGCCTCTCATGGAATTTAGTATTAAAAGTGAAATTGATTAATTAATTGCTTTTTGTTCTATTTTGGGATAAATTATTGCATGCAACATTTGAGCCTTAGGGTTTGCTTAAAAAAGTAATTTCAGCACAAACGTATGTGCAAATCACATGTACATGTTTTCGTCATGTTTAAACCATAAATATTTAGATACTAGCCAGGCGCCAGCAATGGGCACCCTCGGGCCAACGTTTGAAAAAGTCTAATAAATTATGATTTCCAAGTAGATCATCGTCTTTCCCGAGGCACCACTGCCATCTGCAGTGGCAAATGAAAAGACAAATGGTACAACACTTGGACGAGTAATTGAACGCATCCTTCCTCGGCACCTCAGTGGAGTGGCTGCTGCTTGCCTTGGCCCGGTACACTATGCTATGCCCCATCGTCAGACCGAGATACTTTCCGAAATGTGCCCAGCACTTTCAGAAGTGCTCTCGTTGCCGTTTTTCTCTGGACGATAAATTATGCATTCAATTTGGATAACGTTCCCCGTGATGAACTGAGGAGGGGGGGGAACATTTCGAGGGGGGTGTGTAGCAAAATTATCGGTGCTAAAAATAAATTACTAACTGACATCTCTCTATCCGTGTACGGAGTAGGAGTGTATGTTTGGGGCGAGTTCAAATTCAATTCCGACCCAAAACGAGATCGAAGCGGAGAGACGTGCTTAATGGGATTTTTGGTGACGCGTTGTACAGTTACTGAGTAGGGTGGCAGGGAAAGGGAAGGGGCGCACTTTTTGGTTAGACTTCTAGGTTGTGTCCAAAGTCGCACCGGATCATACCTTGCAACCGGCAATCGTCGTCATGAATAAATGACTCCGGACACTGAACCGTAACCGAGGCGCTGAATCTGCACCCACAGCCCCAGGGGCACCGCACAACGCCTGAGTAACGACGAGCCAGTTGAAGCATCTCGTTCCCAATTTCGATCTCATCTCCGATGCATATCACAGAAGCTCGGTGCAGTGCAATTTCATCACCCGCTGCCATCATTCCTGCTCCGCATGGTGCAACGCAATAGTGGACAAGTTTTGCAGCTGGCGGTTCCAGTGACACGGCCCAACTGCTCACTGCCCCGGTACTCAATCCGGCGTCACCGTGGGTGGCCAGCACGTCACTGTGTGTGTGTGTGTGTGTTGCATTCGTGTGCATAATTATTTATGCACGAATTTTAATTATATTTGATCCACGTGCACGTGCGTGCACGTGTGTACAGGATATGTGTGTACCGGATGTGCTGGACGGGCAGAGGAGTTATGCGTCGCCCCGGAACGACTCGCGCACTCGAACGGTTGTGATGAAAATTCGACAATCGACCGACTGGCCATGAAGCCGGCCGTACCGTGCGGGTGATGATCATCGCTAACCGATTCCGCTTATTGACACTTGTCGCACACGTGTACTTTCCTGCCGTTGGACCAGCGAGCGCTTTTATTTGCTGCCACTGTGCTCTGTCCCTCCCGAAAGCAGTCACAATATTTATCGTACATAATGAAGTTCGGTGGAGGAGAAAAGAAGATCGTCCTCGGCGTGCGCCGTGGTACCAAGTGACAGTGTAGCGCTGTCTGTACTGAAACAATTATCGTTGCTCTAGCTGCTGGCCTCTCGAAGTGTGTTCAGGGGTTTGTTTTTTTTTCGTTCGTGTCGTCGAGTGTTATTATGGGGTGAGATTCTCCAGGGACCATTTGAAGTCCTAACACTGTCCGCACAGTTGTGTGACCGATTGCGGTTGTACGATAAGTGGGCTCAAGGGAGCAGCAGCGATAGCACACGCCTGAAGTATGGTGAAGCGATGGGTATGCACTAGTACTGTTTGCTACCATGATGATACGCCGTTGTTTATCGGTGTTTGGACCAAAACTCCTCCTATGCCATTTTTGTGGCTTGGTTAGAATGAAACAAGCTTATATACAAAATAATATTCATTTGAAACCAGCAAAGTGGCATTACCTGTTGAACGGAGATTTTAAAAAAACAGAAGAATTTAGTTGCTGCTTGATTCTAAGCTAGTAAAATGAAGGATATCATATTTTTTTCTTAATAAATTGTTCTCTTAATTTTTCATAGTTTTCAAAGCTTGACGTCCGCCATATTAAATTCAAACGCCTAAAGGTATGCAGGTTATGGTTGAGGAATGATTCCCAAAACATCATATAATTCTTTCGAGTACGTGGATTTGTTTCATAACTCAGTAAGGGATCTTCAGAAAGTGTCACGTTTCCCAAAAGACTCAATTATTTAGTGTTTGATAGGAAGTACAAAATGCACATGTTGACATGTTTTATTTTTTCGGAACGGTCAGTTAGATGCATGGAGCTGCACGATTCTGTCCCTAAAGTACTTATAGGTAGTCCACATTGGCAGAGGATGCTGAGGTGGGAAGATGGCATAGAGGCGTCTGCAATCAAGGTCGATAAAATAGATTCGCATGAGGTCGTGAGTGTTTTCAGCAAATTGGTTGTGGCATTCAAGTAAATAAGTTTATTTTCACTTAGTTGACTGTATCTTGCTCGGTGCGGACTGACAGTAACAAAAAGACAGTAACTTTAAAAATCAACCATATGATACAATATAAAAATATATCCGAACTAAGCATTTATTTTTATATTATTTGCATTGAATGGTATTGGCTATACATATATTGTCTTGTCATCAATTATTAATATACTAGATATAATAATTTTTATTCACCTCTATGTTAATACTACATTTAATGATCTTAAGCTCATTGCTGCTTTATTTATGCATTTGGTGTTAGAGAAAAGGGCAATTTAAAGGCTGAACAGAATTAAAACTTTGGTTGCTAGTCCATTTAGTTTAAGATTTAAGATAAATTGATATTTTCAAAGAGGTAGGTAAGAACAAAATTTAAAGGTAGCATAACCTTTACGTGATAATCAGAGGAAATTGATCCTTTCATGCAATTTATGAAAGAATGGGCTATTTCTTAGACGCAAAAACAAAATCAATAAAAAGCTATAAAAAGTATAAAATGGGGAACTACATTTCATGGAAAATAAATTTATGTAAAAATGTTTTTTTAACACATCGTTTGGTTTCAGACGGCTAAACAATCGAGCAAGCCTTTTTTAAGTATCATTAATTCTACCAGCTTAAACACTTTTAATCCATCAACATAAATATAACAATAATTCTACCATTACGATTCCCAGTTTATTAAAGTTTTACTCAGTTCAGCTCGTCTTAGTACCCCCGTCTGTTACCAAATTCTTTTGTTTTTTTTGGGAGGAAAACTAAGATTTGTAATACGATAAAATATCTCGTGAAAATTTGAACCAGTAATGAGCACTAAAGTGCTGCTCGTTTTTAACAAAAATTAAAGCAAAAAACCTACAAAAGCTGTTGTCCCTAAATACCTATTCAACCCCAAACGATTTTCATTTTAAGCTACACAGCAACAAAACACAAAAGAATTCTTTATACCATAGAGCTTTCAAAATCGTGCATGGAACGCAAAATATTGTGCTGCAGAAATTTACCGCAGGAGAAAAAGGTTTTAAAATTAGGCGCACTAAATTGGAGCGAATGTCTCCCAGGCACACACACATAATGAAGTGGAATAGTTTATTCATAAGGACGTGGAAAACATTTATTTGAATACGCAGCAATACATAGGCCAGCAGTGGAGAATCTATGTTCTTGCCTTATTAAACACGGCAAGATGTATTAAAATTCTTTCGAAAAAGGAAGTGAAATGAAACTGCTTGGTTTGCTGTTGGTGTTTTGCTACATTTTTTCCACAAAGCATAGTTATTTAAATGCGAATGCCATTCAGGCAAAAGGTTCTTGTTCAATATTAAATGTAGAAAACGCACCCGCGCTAGACCATTGTGGCTACTTTATTAAGAAAAATCCTTGTTGTTTGAGTTTTGTATGTTCATAAAAAAAAGATAATAAATGACATGATTCAATAATAGACTTAATTTAGGCAGGACAAATCATTGAGGCATAACTTTAGACAAAATCGATAGTTTGATAATTTTGTTCGGATTAAATGAGACATAACCTTTCATTTGTCACGAACTCTCTATCGCCACATTTATATTTGTTTTCGAATGTCACTTTACAAGTTAAAATTTCCGAAACGAACGATGCCTGTGGTTAGCAGTAAGTTACACGATACATTGATGTACCCAGGTTTGCTAAACAACACACCCGAAAAACCGATACAAGCGCCAAGGGCAACGGAGTGTACCGCTTCACTTCGATGCTTAACCAAGCTTGAAATTAAATTTCATATTCTTTACGAGCGCCTCTGGTTGCTGCAAATGCGATCACCTTCCAGGGCAACGGGCTCGTCCTAAAAACGCTCGAGCGTATACGAGTGTAACTTATTTGCCCATGATGCGCGAACGGCTGTGACAATGTAAAACATTTACTTCACAACCATTTCACGGGCGCTCGGGGCTCTCCCAGTCCCAGCGTACATCGCGTGTTGCTTCATTGTGCATCATCAGGCGAATCGATCCACGAGCCCATTCATTTGATCGCTCATTGGCCATTGCAGTCTTCGCTTGAACGCGCTTTGAACGCGAGCGAATGTCACGAGCGGGTCTGTTGCGTCTGAAAGCAACGCAAAATTAATCCCTCGTGTGTAGACGACCAGGCCCACACATTGTCGGTTTGCTCGTGTACGACTAAAGCTTATTGCTTTACTCCGAACTCGTATGTTTCGGTGCAAAAGTACCCTTGCCAATAGCCTCTACGAAGAAGCTGCTTTCGTCTTTCTTTACGGCATTTGCGTGCGGAGGGAAAATCGCTTAAACAAAACCACCGAATCGCCTCCGGTCGGTCGAACGCGGTCCACACTCAACGACGGGACGCTTATACAACGCTGCATGCAGGCAGCTGTTAGCAAATCAGGACAGTTTTGGTTTTGCATGTTGGTTGCACGATCGGTGGAAAAATCCGAGGAAATTTCGCTCTGTGCACACTTTGCGGAAAAACGGAAAAGAAAATGACAACATGCATCGTACAGCGCACCGTACTCGAGCTCGATAATCATCCGTGTTTCAACGTCGGCAGTATCAACGCGACGGCTCGCCACGGGCGCCCGGCTGCAGCATGTGTCGTGTTCACTCACCGCCATTTATTCTTCCCGTTTCTTATTCGTTCCGGTGGGGAAGTGGAACGATGAGCGAGAGAGAGAGAAAGAGAGGAAAAAAGAAACCACTCCGACACTGCGATAGTTTCCCGCTTGCGGCTGCAGTTCGCTCACACTTTAATTTGATTTTTAATGAAACATAAATATTATCATAAAATTAAACCGCAAATAATCTGCACCAAACGCGGGAGCAGCGAGACACGTGGTGCACTGCGGGCATCGAAAGGCAAGGTGTGAATAGTTTGTGGTCTTCGTACGCCACATACGGAGTGTTTGTGCCGGATAGTTGTTGTTAGGTGCGTCGTGTCGGAGTGGACATGCTTTCGGAACTGAAGATCATTACCATTGACAAATAAGGAGAGTGATTGGTTTTGGATGCATGGTTGATTTTTTTCCTCAAAAAACATGCACTTTTGGAGAACGCCATCAAAGCTGTGGAATTTTGATACGGAAAAAATAAATTGGATTAAATAGCAACAGTTTCAAAACCAACTTTTGTT
Source organism: Anopheles epiroticus (assembly GCA_000349105.1). Taxonomy (NCBI): domain Eukaryota; kingdom Metazoa; phylum Arthropoda; class Insecta; order Diptera; family Culicidae; genus Anopheles; species Anopheles epiroticus. Next base: position 6,147 of record KB671906.1, read on the forward strand.
GTTGAAACATTTCATTATAAACCAAAAAGAAATAAATGGATCTACAGCAGCTCCAAACTACGTCGGAAACTTACGGCTTACCTATTGTAAGGGATCTAACAATTTGAAATGTATAGCTGTTCGTCCTATGACTTACAATATTTAATGCCCTTCCATGTCTCCCCAATTTTCAGATAAATTTCCATTCTTACACCGTTGTGATTACCAACTTTAAGATTTAACAGCCATCCCCAAAACATGCTCTAGAGTCAATATTTTATAAGGTAACTGTTCGAACCCAGCAAGGAAGCTCAAATAAAGTTTGCCAAAACATTCTTGTGAAATAATTCTTCTTTATCCTGATCCTTTTTCCTTTTGCGTGGGAATAATACTTAACAAAAGGAATCTTAAAGATTGATGATTTAGTCTCGTTCAGTCTCTAAATATGGTGTTTATTGCATAAAGTGCATGACTATTTATAATTTAAATGCTTTATATTGCCAAGACAAAACATTATAAAACAAAAAAAAACTCCTATCTTCTATACCCCTGACATTTGTAAACACGAGATCGAAGACGCGTATTCGCATATTCTGTTAGCAGTTACCGGTTAGCGGTGGCTTGCCGCCTGTGTAAATTATCTGACAAGAAGAAATTCGTGTGAATTTGGTGCTTTATCTTATTGTGAGATTAAAAGCAGATGCAGATATAAGTAAAACTTGGCCAGAATTATCGGTATTTACTTTCTTCTCTGAGATGAGCGTGATTTTAACGCTTGAGTTTTATTTTATTTTTATGGTCCAACATTATGTTGCTGCGGTCTGCATTAGCAGCCTTCTTGTTTTGTTCGTGTTGCGACGATCCATGAAGTGTATATTTTTTAGCATGTAAATTACACTAGCGGCTAATTTCGGATATCGTCCGCTTATGTTGGTCAAGATGACACAGCCGAATGAGCGTCGTCAATCACAGCTTTTATTGCCTTAATTTTTTACTGTACGTATAAGGCCTAATAAATTCATTCAGTCCCGCTGATGCAGACGTTTGTGGCGCCGTTTTACATATAGCAGAACTGGGATGCAATTCCCACCAGTAATGTTCATTTGCAATGACAGATGACCATCCCATTATGTTGTTTCAATAAGACTATTGAGCCAGAAATGGCCGTCATGGCATGACTCATCACTGAGGTCCTTAAGCCAAGAATGAAAGAAACACTCATCAATGGAGACGCCCAGTACTTTATGTTAGGTGTATGTTGATTTTTATGAAACAAAACAACGCCTGAGGATATTTTCATGGGAGCTATTATCACACATCAGATGTTTTATATTCTTAAAAGAAAAGTCTTTAAGGCCTTGTGTAGACGATGAAAACATCTACAAAAATTATATTTCATGGAATTAAAGCGTATTTACCGAACCTACCTTTTCTCCTCTTTGGTACTGAGAAGCATGATTGTACCATACTCATACTCAAAAGATAAAAATAAAGCAGTTGATTAAAATCAACTCGTTCAAAACTTATTATGTGCAGGAATTTGGAACCATTTATTTATGGTTCATTTATGTAGCAAAAAGAATTATATTAGGGGCGAATGTTTGTGGTAGTGTGTAGCTAATGACGCAGGCCTCCTACCAAGACCCGGCGTGGTTCTAATCTTGCTAAGCGTACAAAAAGCCACCGAAAGAGGTAGTTTATATTGGTTTTTGACAAAGAATCGGAGTTATGGCAAAGAAGAAAAAAACATAAGTTGAAGTTTATTATTTTGGGTCATTGCACCAATCGCTTAATTTTGAGCGTTTTTTTTTTTCAAAGTACTAGAACACTACAGCTAGCAACACGGCATGGTCGTTACTTCTGAAAGAAAAAAAGAACGCTGTAGCTGTTTAAAATATTTTTATCAATTTAATTCCACTTCCTGTGGGTCAAAACTTTTCTCTTTGCATATGTGTAGGCTTGAAGCATTTTTACTTATGTATTTTGATCAGTGCTCTTTCAATTTAAAATTCATGTCACACTCGCTGTTGCTTTCGTAGTGTTTTGGTGGGCAAGCAATCAGGAAAACTAATTTGCAAAATCACGACTTATCAATTCATAGCCGCAAGCTTGTTTCACAAAAAACACTCCTTGAGCAGAAGACAATATTACTCAGACGTACACCACTACCCTTTCCATGCTAGCCAGCGCTTCCTATTGCACGTGTCCACTCAGTGAAAATTACACGCCCACCACCCAACCTTGCCGCTTACCTCCTCCCCCCCCCCCCCCCCTGCTTAGTGAGGCAAACTAATCTGCAACGCACCAAAGCAAAACTTGGAATTTCAATATTTAACCCAGCCTGGCAAAATTACATCGCAAGATCACAACCACAACACACACACAGGGACTCCTGTGCCAAGTGACCAGGAGCGCTGTAGGACCATGTCTAGCATAAACATGTGCCATAAACACGAGCGCGTTGAGTTGGAAGTGGTAGGGCACCGAAGCGTCCATTAAATATGCAGAGCAACATTAAACAGCCACCCAAAGACAGCTTCGGCAACGATTCTGCCAGAGCGTACCGATCATGCCTAGGATTGCCCTTGCCGAACCCCGTCCGCACCTTGCCAGCCAACCACCACCAAGGCGAACTCATCGCTTGTAAGAAAGCAAAGTTTACATTGGTTTGCGGGTTAAGCGGGACCGGGTAGGGGATTGGATGGTTGCGACATGTTGCATAGAAGCCAATTTAGTCTTGACTCCAGTGGTTCGGGCTGCTCGTGGTGGTGGTGGTGTTGTTTGGTAAAACACTCTCGGCAATATTAAGGCACTCTGGCTGTTTGCTAAGCAGCTCTTCTTCGCTTGCGGTGTGCAGCAGTAGCGCACCCGGTAGAATGTTTGGTCAGATTTTCGGTCGCTCTATCGTGCAATTCTATTTTTCACCTCTCCGCTGTTGGAGTCTAACCTCTTCACCCAGCCGTGCGATGTGTTGTTGTGCTTGCGGTTTACGGTGGAGTGTAGTCGGTAAGTGCGCTGCCCGCCCCCCTCAAACCTTAAGACGCCGGAAGAAAGCAGAACCAAACCACTCTCGTGAAAAAGTTTTATCCATCCTCACATCATCCTCGCACCGAAACGCATTGTGCACGGAAACAAACGATCGGTAGGATTTCTTCCCCTCTCAGGCTCTCAGTGACAGCGAAACCTCGGGAGCGTCGTGACACCGGGTGCTGGATGGAAAAATTAGCTCGCTCAAACTTGCAGAAACCGGACGTGGAAGTGTGCGGCAAACGGAAAACTCCATCCGTAGAAGCATTCTTTCACGCGCGCGCACACGCGCCTCTGGGATGAAGTTTCCCGAGTCTTTCCACCACGTGCTTCGGAGCGTTTGGATGGGATTGAATTGAAAACTTTGGCGCTGGGCAAACCGGTGCGCTGTTGCATATCGCCGTGCAACAATGAGTGTTACCAGGCACCCCCCTGTCCCCCTTCCCCCCATTACCCCTCTCCCACCAAGGCTGTCAGAAGAAAAGTTGCTATGCGAGGCAGCACCCACGTGTGCCGGGAGCAATCGCACAATGAAGTCAAATGGATTTCTTCCCCGAGCGAATGTGATTGTAGTTGCTTGCTGCCCCGGTGGGTTGTGGTTGTGCGCCACCGTCAGCCGGCAGTGGGCTCGGGTACGTGCGAACGCACACGTATGGTGCTTATTTATTCACCTTTTATGCAGAAACAGGGAGGCAGAAGCAGATCAAAACCCTGGGCTATACATTAGTCCTCAAGCTCTGGCTGGTGCATGGGGCACTGGGGAGGGTAAAGTAGTTTGGTTTCCGAAAATCCGGCATCAACCAAACATCCACCCCGATCCGAGCCCCTCTCACTTCCCTCTGACCGTCCGCTTGCCTTCGCCGATCGTAGCCAGAGAGGGATCCTTAGCACCAAACACGGCAGATGCCGACAGCTAGGAGCAGTCAAAGTTCAGCTTCACACCGAGTATGCGAAAGGGGGGGGGGGAAGGAGCACCGGAAATGAAGAAATATTTAGCATAAATGATTCTATTACGACGGGCAGATAATTTGAATTTACAAGTTGACTGCCATGTGCCACCCGGGCTCGGCTTTCGGCCAGGCTGGGACGGTGGGAAATCGGTTGGATGCAAGAAGGTTGGTGGTGTTGGTGGTGCAATGCTCCCAGTAAGACGTTCGTCAGCAGCTCGTTACGGTTGAGTGAAACATATATAACTTTTGCAAGTAAGAAATCAAGAGATGGAAAGAATGCCAGCGGTAACCCAAGCAGGTTGGGGAAACACTGGGAGGAGCGATTGAGGGGCTGCTTTTGATATGGGATCTCGTTGAGTGCAAAGGATACCGAAAGTTGGAACAAATTGAATGGGCACCACTTCAGGGCACGAATGCGAGCGTTCACGATTAGGTGGACAAATTTGGGTGATGTGTACGAAAAGGGTGCCACCCTCCTAACAAAGTGTACTTGAAACTTGAAGCGTTAGCCTTTTCTCTCGCTTGAAGTAAATGAAAGAAAACACGTGTGGAGCGGCTTCTTCGCTCGGAAAGTGTGAGCTGATAACAGGGCATTTCTGTTAGTACACTTCCTTTCTTGACCCCCTGCATTGGTACTTCATACTGACCACAACCTAGTTGCCGGTTTTGAAGTGTTCTTCATACACATAGTAATTTAATTTATGGCACCCCTTTACAAGCGATGACTCAAAACCTTAACGAAGATAAACATGTTGAATCAAAGCTACATATCTTCAAGCTACATATCTTCCATTCTGTTGCATCATTTAACACAATAGTGAAGCTTTTGTATCATTTGCTTGCAGGTTAGATTTTGCTACAGAGATGCATAAATTTGCGATGAACCTTAGAATTCCTAAAGGACAGAGTTAGACTTCATCCTTTTTTCCACTTTAGTTACTGCGTACATTCTCCAGTAAGATAACAAGGATGACTCTTTTTTCATCCATCCAATACCAAAGCATTCCAATAAAGGAAGCCCATCCTTTGCATGCGTAAGCTATTTGATTTTTCTTGTGAGAATGTAAAAAGGTATTACCTTAGACTCGCAATCACGTATTAATCGCAAATTTTATGATATGAAAGTTTGCTTTCCATTCTTTTAATTTTTACTGATGTAAAGATTTTTTTTTAAATATTAAATTCATCAAACGATATCTATGTTCACACAAGTTTATAGTCAAACTTCGATCTTTAAATTGATTTTTCAAAAACAAAAATGAAAATATTCACAAAAAAAATGATTTCTATTGTCTTATGGCAATTCTATCGATGTAATTTTAAACAAATTAAGAAAACCTCGTGATTTATATTAGAAATAAGTTAAAAATATATTGAATTGAAACGCTTACCAGTTTGTTAACATAATTTCTATTTTAATTCTCCCTCTGATTGTGCCAAAAATGATTTGGATATTTATTTATATAATCATCATTAAAAACTTTGAATTTGCACTCAATGTCTTGACAGGTGAGTAATATAGTTGTCCTTTGAGTCAGTAAAAGTCTATTATATGCCTTGAAGTGGTAGTCTATTACAGTACTGTTTGTAATTGCATTTTATTAGCTGGTCACCTATGAGATATAATGTTAAAATATACCTTTTTATAATTCTACTCATTCGGACAACAGGCTAACCGATTGCAATTTTAAATATTATTTATAATTTCGAAGAATTTACTCAAATTATTTCTGCTAAACAGTGTCTAGGGCGGTCCGGTGGTGAAGGAAACTTCTTCTCTTGTATTCTCACGAAAGGACGTGAGAAGGACGTACGCAACATAAAAGAGTCTTGCAAGCTAAAAATCGATGTCTTTATCAAGGAAGTCGTTGAGAAGCAGCCGGAAAACAATTTCTATTAAACAATAGTGTATTATTTTATTAATTTTCAGTTTAATAGCACTCTTTTTTTGTTCAAATAACTCTTTAGTCAAAAGAAATATCCTGTAAAGGAACATCAGTTAGGAATCGAGAAATTGAAGCTATTAAGTTACATGTACAGTAGTTTAGAAAATCTGAACTGAAATCGATATCCGCTAGAACATGAATTTTGTGTATTCAAGTAGTCTATGAATTTTGTGCCAGCATTTATTCTAATCAATCCAGCGAGTTATATTTTATTCCCGATGGCTGATTTCACCAGCAGCACTTGCCCTTAATTGAGTGCGAAACATTAGTGTGTTTTCGTACAGTTTCCTCGCGATCCACGGCACAGCAACCATTTCTTTGCTCGGGAAATGTGGTCTACAGCACAACAAAGCAACGGCATTAGGTCAATCAAAATTTCCCTGCCCATTCCGGTACAGCGCGGGAAACAAATGCGCCGCACAATCAATGCCGATCATAATTTACATTCCACGAAACAGATTGGCCTGCCGGTAATCGTTTCAATCTGTTCACCAATCATCTGCAAAACGATGTTGCGAAAAAATGTCCAAACCGCGCTCCCCTCCACCAGTGCTCCCCTCCACCAGTGCTCCCCTCCACTCCTTTCTTGCCATTTCGAAGTCATTTGCAGGAAACGATGAAGAGACGCCGTTGTTCCACGCCACACCAACGGTCACGAGCTTCCGTGTCAAGGGGCCGTCAGCAAATCGTGCAAACGTCGGAGCAGATAGACGAGCGATTCCTTTCGTTCTTGTTCTGTGTCCTTTCTTTGCTATTTTGTTTGCTAGCTGCCCTTGCCTTTCCTTTACGGAGGATGTGCTGCTGCTGCGGTTGCGACGCGGTACCAGTCGGTATTCACATTTCGCGCACAGACCCACCATTAGCGCTAATCAATTTACATTCCAGCCGTGCCGCAACCCAACTGTCCGGCTGGTGTGGTTCTCGCCATAGCTTTTAACCGTGGGGCGGGTGGGGGGGGCAAAACATGCAAAAGCAACACCAACGAACGATACCCCTTTTCACCGTTTCACCCACCCGTCCTGGCCAACCAGGCAGCCAATTAGCTAACGTTTGCCGGTGTTGTTGGATTTCTGTAGCTGGTAATGTTCGTTTTTTTTCTTCTTCCCACCTTATTTGCACACGCCCTAGACTCGTTGCAGCTTCTTTGCGGAACCATTGTTTCCCTTTTGAAGACATTAAAACTAATGTTCGCTAAAGGTCTGGATTGAAAGGGTGAATTGTTTGCCTTATGTCTGTGCGGGCATGGGAAGCAGCCATTTTATAATGTTGGGTGAGCAAAGTTGAGCTATACACTTTTGATGCCCATTGTACTGTGGTCAGGACTTTTCACCTTTGCACCTTGAATGGGTCGGGTGATAGAAAGCTCTCTAACGCGTTAGTATTTGGTAATTGTTTTTATGTTGTCTTTTATTGTACAACTCAAAAAACTGTACAAAAGATTTTCTCAAAGTAACGTCCAGTCCTCCTTCACTCAATCTTTTAGCCCTAGATGATATCTAAAAACCACAATATGGAGTCGAATTAAGCTGCTCTGCCCCAAAAGTGCCCCTACCCAAAAATCGACACCTTTCCACGTGTACTTACTGCCACACCCAGAATGCTAATAATGTAATTGAAAGCAGTTTTCCGCACGTGGTTTTGTTTTTTGCTTCCTGCTCCATTCAAATGACCACCATCACCTTTCCAACATCTGTTTGAGAAGTGTCGAAGAGAAGAAGAGAGTTAGAGAATGTGGTTGAGGGAGTACGAAACGCATTTGCCCTTGTTAGGCTAATTTATTCATTAGCTCGTATTGTGTGGAAGCTCTCTTCCTCTTTTCTTTCTCTCCATTCAAACAGAAAAACAGACGAAACAGAAAGCGTAGGGTGAGTTGAGAGGATTTGCTTTCCCGTTACCATTTTGATGCCCGTGTCTGCAACCTTCACACATAAAGTAAAGAAAATAGTAAGCACAACAGGGCTAGAGCGCATAACAAAAAGCAAATAGTAAGACCCCAAGCGTGTGACTAAAGGCTGTCGGGCGCGAGGGTCTATGTGTGAAACCGTGAGGATAGAGCCATGAGGAAAACTCCCACGGCCAGCACTCACTCACTCACGTCGAAAACAGCGCCCCGAGTGGGTAAGCGCAACGAATGTCGGGCTCGAAGCGGGAGAGATTCGTTATTTTTATTAGATTAAGCACCTCAATTATCTGGTGCTCTTATTTTGGTTTGCGTTTTATTATTTCCACCCAGCGCAGCCACTGCAGACTGTGTCGTAACTGTGGTAAGATGAGGGTGCAAACCTAAAGCTGAAACGAGCTGGACCGGAGCACGGGAGCGGGTGGCAATGCCGGAATGCTGGAGTTGTTTTAATTTTATTATCAAATACTTAAGTGACCGTACCGGTGGGCGCAAAGCGAGCGTTCGCACTTGGGAGAAATGAAGAAAACGAATTAACAACCGGGGCGAATTTTGCCGAGCCGAACAATTTGAAGAATGAAGCGTATAGCTTTTTTATTAGCTTATCATTGTGCATTGTAAATTACATCCCATTAGTCTGTGCATCTGTTAAAGATGATTTGCGTGGGGCTATTAAAACCGTGCGTCGAAAGAATGGTAAGACGGGTGGCGCCATCTGCTGAAAAGTGAAGGAAGCAGTTTGATAGTGAATGTGTAAGCAGGCAACTCATTAATGGCGATGTTTACGGTGGTACAATGCATTAAAAACAAGTTCCTTAGATAAAATAGAGTTATTAAATAGATCTCTAGTGCACAGCACACTTACTCGGCATCGCACTTTGGCACAATACTTGAATACGCTGTTCATACCAAAGGGTTTAAGTACATACAACAATGTGTAAGGAACACTTTCTAAAACTAAAATTCAACTAAAACAATAACAGGATGAATTAAGATGAATTTAGATGGATTTATATTCAGAGAAGGTGTGACACTGAATGAAATCACTATCATAAATTAAAAAATAAGTCTCATCAAATTAGAGTATGTAATCATAAAAATGTTAATAAAAGTGTTGCAACGCATCTGTTATCTTTATTTTTTAATTAATCTATTTCCAAAGCGTTTCGTAAATGGTCTCAGTTATAGAATTTACTAATAACAAGAAAAAAAAAACACAATTTTTATGATGATGATGGTGATGAGTCCTGAGCAATCCTCAAAGTTGTACTGTCTCTAGCTGCCGTCCGCATTTAACTTTTTTTAATGAACCGATCGTTAATATATTTTAATTTAGTAGAAACGGCCAGGCGGAATTGCTTATCGTTAATATTAATAATGAAAATAATTTAATCTTCATTCAATGAAATTTACTGCATTAAAGACTATTCAAAAACTTCTTGAACCATTGCCACATATCCCACGTAGGAATTACTTTAGAATTATACGTACTTTAGGGGAAAATATAAAAGCCTAGAATCGCTTGAATGAATGTGTGCACGAAAATATGAATGAATGAGATGTGTATGAGTGTTCTCCAGCCTAAAGACAGAAGATCTTTGTGGGAATGAGATTCTCACAAGGAAGGAATCACCTCAGAAACGATGCAGCATGACGCATCACAGGAACAGGCAATGCTTTGGAGGCTGTCGAGAAGATACCGTAACATCGAGAATGAGGTCCTCGCAAAGAAGGAAACAACAAAAAATCCATGGACCACCCTACGCAGCAGCAGTCATTGCTGTGCCAGATCATCGGAAGCCCTCAATCCACTGCTGGAACGATTTGCTATGACCCAATGCTCTCAAATGGAACCGAGCTGGAACTTGTAATGAAACGACACAGACCCTCGCGACGATTATTGGACCTCTGTATATGAACTGCATGAGCACGAAACGTCCGAGAACACCCGGGACAAGGTACCCTTCAATGACTGGGGGAAGGAGATGTCCCTTAGCCAAAGTGGATTGTAGCGTCTGCTATGTGTACCTCCAATTTAGAATTGTAAACATTTTACACACTACATAAATACAGAAAATAAAGCCTAAAACAATATTAATGCCTGAAGTAAGATAAAATGATTCCTAGTGATTCTCTTTCGATCCCACAAATGTGTTTTGCAATTAAGCTTCAACAACTTGAAACCAAGGTAATCCAGTTTAAAGTGCAACAGTTTTGCCATTTTTTAAACATCAAACCACATCCAGTAAAACCCATTCCCTCCTAAACTTTTTTTCAGATACCAATTTTTGACAATATCAAAGAACTGTTGACTGCAAAACATCAATTTCAATTTTAAATATCCTCTTTTGAAGCAAGCAATATGGCCGTTACTATCGAATAAAAAAGAAAATTAAGATTGAAAACAGATTTTAACTTTGTATCAATTTTTATTTATGTTTTACCAAGCTTGTTGAGTAATGGTTATTTATGAATGATTTACTACACATCTCATTACATTTCCTTTTCCTTGGTATTTCTAAGTAGAATTAATTTGATTTTCAATGCCTTTTGTCAACTTTATTGCTTACTTTGTACTGTGTTTTAAATGGGTTCTACTAAAATAAGCTCTTTTAAATAAAAAACAAAACCGAGTGATAGTGTGAAGATTTGTTAAAACACCTTATATATACAAAATAAAATAAAAAAACACATAACCATTATTTGATCTCATACACTACACTCTTACATTAATTTGCATTTCTTCAACTCCAAACTCATTAAATACGGCTAAACGTGATTTATTTCGAACGCTAGGACAAGAATCTAATTACATTTTCGGTTCCCCTAAAACGGAAACGAGTACCGCTTTGCAACAGATTGCACAAAATTATATGCCACATAGTTAGCTGTTGTGGCGAAAGAAGAGAAATAAAACCTTCCCCCTGACAGCTTGCAAACTTTTAAATCTTTTGCCTAGAGAACTTATGTGCCCTACTGCCACCCGCAAGAGTGTGCGGGCGTGTGCCTGTCGATCTAGCAGCACAAAGTGAATATTTTATTTTTCGGAAATTGGAAACTTGCACAAACCATAAATTTTGTGTACGACGGCTTCCGATGGCACGTGCGGTGGACCCTCAGGGGCGAGCGCATCCCTGCATTAACCCGGCAGGCAGGGCCCAGCTTAGCTTGGTTTTCTAGTCAAGGTCTCGGAAGGTCTTTTTCCGGTTAGTGGTGCAATTTCCGAAATAGATTTTGAAGGGATTTGGCGGGTGATGAATGGGTACAAATTTCAATTAAACTAAAATCGATCCCCTCCCCTTGAATGAGATTCTATCTGGGAAAGTGGATGCATATTGCTTGTTAGAAGAGTGCAAAAAAAAACAAGCAAAAGTCCAAACAGGATAGACTAGGGTAGTGAATACACCCTTCATGCCGCAGTCGGAAAGAAACGTTTAATTATAAAGCTTAAATCTTCTAAGCACCTTAAGCGAATCTTCGTTATCAGGTGACTAAATTTTTATATCGTCTTTTGTCATAAAAAGATTCACATTGTGACTCAGTAGACGCTCATAATACTGTGCTTGTCACGATACTCACAGCCGGCTTTAACAAACATCTCCCGTGATGATGACTATAAACGAATGCTAATCGCTGAGATCATAAATCGAGAGTATTCTTTGTTTTTTTTTCTCTCTCTCTCTCTCTATTTTGCTAACATCCTTAAACTCCTGTCTTATCTTGCAGCACACAAACGCTCAATGCTGCTTCATTATGAAGTCGTTTTAATGGTACGCAATCAAATGGTTGCAACAGCAGACAATGTACTACGCGCAATACGCAGTATAAATTTCCGGCCTCCAAACCACAATCGAGAAATGGTGGCGCTATCGTTGATCTAATCTTTACCATTCAACGAAACGCACCGTTTACGGTAATGGCCCAAAATAAGGCCGTTTTGTTGCGTGCGAGTGTGTTTTACTGCAACGAAATGGACTGAGAGAAAGGTGAAATTGGAGTGGATACAAGGTTCCCTCGATTCTTGTATTCTTGGGCCAGAGGTCAGAATGGTCAGAGATAGTAATTTGAAACTTTAGTTTCACTGTCCTGTAACAGATGTTCGTCTAGCACGCACGGATAAGGTCTGCGGGGAAATTATACAGACCGTAATAGGTCGTAGGGTTGGTCTTGATTTGAAGGAACTCCTAGAAGGGAGCAAAAGAGTTGGCTACTAAAATAATGCGCAAGTTTGCCTGGCGCCCCAAGTGATATTCTTATGCGTAATAAAACAAATAAAAGTGCTTTGAAAAAATCTTTAGTTTTCAAACAAAAAAAAAAACATAAAAAAAGAGTTTTGTTCTGAAAAAGTAGTAAGGGTAAGTAAAGTAACCTAAATAGATAAAAGTTATTACTATCTTCTAATCTTTAATCCAAGCTTTACTTATAGTTTTGCAATATAACGCATAAGAAGCATTGTGCAGAAGTGATAAAAGGACATATATTAACCTACTTTAACTGGTTTTTGTTATGTTTTAAACATTATTCCTTGAAAACTAGTAGAAAAGTGATTTATTATTAAGTTCATATTTCTTGCTTTTTTTTATTCTGAATGAAAACGTTGCATATTTTTAAAATGCTTCGGAAGCAATGTGCCATTTGGTAACCTTCTTAATCCATATTTATAATTAAAAGCTTAACCGATTATTGACGTTTTTTTAAATTTTAGCCCGTGAAATAAAGAGTTTTTCTATATTAGATGAATTGCAAATAATTTGTTTGATAAAGTAATGAAATTCGAAGGTTTAACTAATAAAACCAAAATCAAACTCAAAGGTTAAATTAAAAATTTTAAATAAATTTTAAACCAAAGCAAAAAATACAAATTAAAGATCCTTTGACATATTTTAAATATCCTTAAAATTTCCATGTTTTTGCACACGGTTTTCTATTCGGTAGCAACGACCAGGCCGTATTGCTGTTGCACATGATAATTGTAACAGTTTTTGTTTGCAGCAATGAACACATTTTAGCAATGAACACAGCAGCAGTGGAATAATAACGCGTAACAGAATAATCACACATCGAGCATGGAAGTTATGCCCTCAGCAACGATTTAAGAAAAAAAAAACTATTGAAAATGTTAAGAATTGTATTTCTATTCGAAATTGTTGATTCGTTGAAAAAAATCAACAAGCCTTTTCACACAAACGAAAATTAATCCATTCGTATGGTAACAGGTGAGATTCTCAAAAACTGTGCATACTTCAGGCTTTACAAAAAAATAATTGACGCAGTCAAACCCCATTTAGCAAAGTGATTACATAAGAATTTTTCTCACAAAAGTTAAATGATTTTTTTAATGATTTGATACCTAACTGGCTACACGAAATATTTCTTTAAAATTCTTTTACATTTTAGAAATAGGCATATTTTACTTTTGTAAAGGAACAGATGTGACTTGTTTTATTCATAGTTATTATCAATAATTACATACAAAAAAAATATCTGTAATAAATATAGAACTGATATCAACTTTCTAGAGCACGTTTATTACAAAACTTGCAAATAAAACTCTTTTTAATGCTAAACTTATTTTTCTCCAAGTAGTACAAATACTGAATATAGCTTCATCGTAATACTGTTGCAAAATATTTACGAAACAACATCAAACTGGAAAATTGTGCGTAAAATAATGTGCAAATAAAAACAAATGATATTTTTCACTAAAACCCAATAAAAAAAGCCTTATGTTCCATTCAAAATTTATAAACGGTCATCACACGCGTACAAGTATTAAAAACTGCCCTTGCAATTACCCTTCACATCTATTTCATTAACCAGAAACACCCGCAGCAGCTTAACACACCCGTGCTGACCGTACCCGTTGCCACAGGCTCAGACACAAAGCTTCCTTACAGCCATGTGGTTGATCTCTTACCTCTACGTCAGGCTGGTATCTGTTTTACTCACCTCACGGGCTTCACGCCGGTAACTACCCACTAAACGGATGTCACCCAAAACGTCACACTAAATGACAATGGCTACTGTGACCGCCGCCGCTGCTGCTGCTACTTCTGCCGTTGGCATGCAGTGGAGTACGTGACTGCGGTACGCGAAGAGCAGCGCATACGTACGCTTACCGCAAGCTTTCGCTAATGCGCAACCCGTTAGCGATCTAACGAACCACCTGCTGGCGGGGTAGGGATGGTGTTAATCGCGTTGGTCAGAGTTGCATGATGACTCGGACCATTCGGCTGACACACACTCAAACACACAACCCTTTAATCACCAAAGGAGTGGACAGAGAGTGAGGAATTTTGTGACACATTAAGCATTGTGCGGTTGTTTTCCTCCATGCCTCGGCAACCTGATCTTGACGCTGCCTTTTTTTTCCATATTATTCCGAGAAAAAAATTCTCGTTTTTTCCCTCCATAACAAAAGCAATGAACTATGAATGGGAAGCTACAGGGTAAGAGGATGAGGAACAGAAGCAAAGGGTTGTCCAGTAAAAATCACCGAGCACTTGTTATGATCCTCTTATTTTTTCCCACCCCTCGCACTTCCACGTGCAACAAAAAAGGAGGGGCAGGTGGTGATAAACAGTAATGTCTTTTTAATGACTGCTTTCGGCGCTGCCGGGACGAGCTAGATTGTCGACGTGTTGTCCGCTGGCAGCGAAGCTTCACTGAAGCTAAAAATCCACAAGGTGTCGGTGTTGAGCAGCGTGTCGACCGGTGCTGAAGAAGAATTTTAAGTATTGCAGGTAGTTTGTAGCAGTTGTTTTGTTCATCCACGGAAAAGTTGAAGTCATTCCTAGCCAGCGGCAGGTCTCGTGGCTTAGTGATTGCAATTTCGAGAGCAGCTCCCAACATTACCCAGTGATGGTGAAAGTTTGTCTAGTGCATCTCGGAATCTGTTTCGCTGCCCTCTGCACGGTCTCACTGGCGGCGGTGCCACGAGTCGAAGAACCCTCGGAGGAATGTGGAGTGCGTGGGCCATCGGAAGGATGGCCTTTCCACGCGGGACTGTATCGCAGTGAGCGCAACGATACCCATTACTACTGCGGTGCAACAATCGTGTCGAGTTGGCATGTGATCGGGTCGGCCCACTGCGTACAGCCCTACTCGATAGCTGCCCTTTCCGTCCGCTACGGTGTGAGCGACTTGACGCAACGCGAACCGAACAATCGATCCCGGGTGGCGAGGCTGATCATTCATCCCGAGTACCGTGCAACCGACTTTAGCCACGACATTGCGTTGATAGTGCTGAAGGATGAGATTCCGATCGGTCCGCTGGCCCGGCCGATCTGCCTTTGGCCGGAACGGGAGGACGCGGAAGATCTGGAAGGTGTCCGGGGTACCAGTGTGGGCTGGGGCATTGGACTGCACAATGTGTACACGCCAGTGTTGCAGCATTCGCAGACAGCAGTGCTGCGACAGAGCCGATGCATGGAGGTGTTTGCCGGGAAGCTGTTCGAGCACAATGAGTTCTTCTGTGCTGGTAAGATTTGTGCGAACAGCCTGACTTCTCAGCCTGTCTTATAGTAACATCTCGCTCACTTCCAGTAACGCCCGTGTGCAGTGGAAGCGGAGGCAGTGGGTTCTACGTCGAGCAGAAGGATCGCTACTATTTGCGCGGGATGACCACGTTCGGCATCGCACCGAAGGGCTACTATCAGTGCGGTGTCAACACGCTGGCGGGCTTGCTCAGAATCGCACCGTACACTGGGTGGATCAGGCAACAGATGAAGGCGTACGAAAGCCCAGAGACCACGATAGTTCCAAACCCTGAAGCAAACCGGTAGTCCAACTCATCAATCTAATCCCATTACATGATACCAATGCAATGGAAACGTTTATTACAAGTGAAAATAAACATAGACGTAACATCACTCTCTGTTTCAAACAGTTACAGTCCTCTGTTACAATCCTCTTAGCAAAAAAAATCTGTAGCCACAAGAGCTTATCGACCAATTGTGCATGATTCTCGTACGTAGGTGAGGTAAGGCGAAGGGAAGGTGTGGTTTGCAAGCTTTTTATTTTGTTCATGAACACCTTCAAGAGTGGTGATGGATTAATATCAATATACGGGGAGTTCAAAATGAATGCTAAAAGCTTTTTACACGAAATCGGATGTAAAGCGAGTTGGACAGGGAAAATAGCTTGCGTTTTATTGGAACAATTAAAAATTCAGCTTTTGGGAACAATAGCCAAGTCTCAATTTACTCACATACACACTGAACCATTGTAGCTCTCAATGTGAGCGAAATATTGCATGGATTGCAAGTTCATAAAATAGATTTCATGAATTTTAGTACTTTGGACAAAAAGTGCGTTGAAGACAAAATAAAAAATGCTACTTTGTGCTTTGTAAAATTTTCGTTTCAAGATTACAGCTCAGAATTAATGCTTCACATCTTCACTTTATTCTTTAATATGCTGGACTGCTATCTATATATGCATATACTAAACTAAAACTCGTATTGTAAAATTCCTTTTTTCATGCAGTTAAAAGATTGAATAAGCAAAAGATGCTTTTTATAACACACCAAAATCTGTAAAATTAAAATACTTACTAAGGGATTTTATAATTAGATAAAGCTTACAAGAAAAGCTCTTCAAGGTCGTAGGACTAACAGTTGAGCGAGAAAGGCCTTGCAGACAGTTTCCGGGAAAATTTTTGTCTCTTCGCTCGATTGGCTTTTTCTTTGATAAGAATCTTTATGTTAAATCATAATAAGCTCTCTTTGAATCGCTTTATAAATGACCTTAAAAAAATAATTTAGCTATAAAGTCATGGTTTCCAGTAAAATAAGCAAGCATTTTATATTTGGTAACCAAAGGAATATGAAACACCAATATTGGAAAATAGTTTGTTAATGATTATGATGCCGCACTGGCATATGCGATGGGTTCTCAGAACTGCACCCATGACTCCGAACCGCTTTCAAGCATCTTTACTGCAGAAGCGGTAAAAACTTCATCAAACCCATGGTTCCGTTTGGAGACGCCCGGAATCGTTCGGAGCTGTCTGGAATCATCCGGAGCCGCCATTTGACAGCCTGAGCGGTCCTGAGAAATCGGAGCCCTTGGAGCTGTTGGAACCATCCTGAGCGATCCGGAGCTGTCGGAGTCGTTCAGAGCCGTCGGAACAGTTGGAACCGTCTGAAGCCGTTAGTTGGTAGTCGAATACTTCAGAGCCGCCGGAACCGCGGGATCCGTCCGAATCTCAGAAGCTGTCAGAATCATTGGGGCTGAAATGATTTACTCAAGAAAGTTCTGACGGCTCATGACTGCTTCGGACGGTTCTAACGACTCCGACGCAAATGATGGCTCCGATGACTCCGGACAGCTTCTGCTACCGACTAGAGGCTCCGGAGTATTGCACCTACGTTCAGGAGCCGCTTTGGAAATTGAAGAAGTCATATAAAAGCGATTCCAGTTTTATGTCGAATTTACCCATCACTTATTGGCATAAGCAGGCCATTAGGCGTACATTGATTTTCCCAGCAAGAAACCACAACAAGCCATCTACTAGGCCATTTACTTTACCTCTCCAATCGCTTATTCCATCAGGACCTATCAACAGTTTGAACTTCCTTACGCTGTAATGAAATTCTGCAATCTAAATCCCAAATCGCATTTTATGCTTTTGTCACACATTCAATATCAATTCTCCTATTGCACGGCTCTTCTCAGCAACATCTTTAAAGTTTCCCGATGTTTTCCTCTCCTCTCACTTCAACAGGCTCAAGAAAACGCAACAGAACAATACACAAAGAGATGATTGTTTCCTAACCCCACACATTCATACTATCTCTTATTGCGCTCGGCCGTGAATGTGCTCTCTCATGCTTACTGCGCCGTCTGCCGGTTCGCTAGTCCCTGGTGAATCATAGTTTTTACAAGCAGCCGCCCCTTTTGCAGCAAACGCCCGGACGGAACTAGTTAGCCGGTGCTGGGAAAGCATCCCACCGTTTCCGATTTGGCGCACATATTGCTCGTTTGATTGCTTCCTATCCGTTCCGCTTCCTTTCCGGTTGCAAAGCGCGCCGTGCCTTTGCGTGCCTTCTCCGTACTCTGTCATTGATTGGTGAAGCGTACACACTTTTCCGAATGCCAAAGGCCGAGAAGAAACCGACAAAGAAAAGATTGAAAACGGTTCGCAGTTCTGCAAACTTTGCTCTCTCTCTCTCGCTTTAGCATCGAAGCGAACGGAAGCGGAAAACCCATCACCATATTCATTGCCCACCGAGTTGGAGATGGATTTTTTTCCCTGTTTCCCTTCTTTACCGGACTAGACTGTTTCCTCTTCTTTCAGACAGTTTGGTGTTTTAAAGGTGAAGAAGGTAAGGGATGGCAAAGAAGGGTCTTCCAATATGTTCGATTTATGATGACACAGAAGCAGCCGGACGAAAGAAAACCCATAAAATGTCTCGAAATCCCGGTACCGGTTGCACGTTCGGTTGGTTGGTTGGCCGGTCGGGTACTTGGCCGCTCTGATTGACACCAAAACGAGCATTTGCAAAACAGTGCTGCCGTTCATATTTAATGAGGGTTTCCCAATCGAGAACCCGGTCCTCGGCTTTGCTACTGTTTTGTTGTTTTCCGAACCATTTTTCTCACGCCCCGTGTGCTCGATTGTGAGTGTAATAAGCTTCGACATCCTTTGTGCGGCTTTCGCATCCTTTTCGAGACTTTTTTAAGGGCGCTGTTCACAGCCGGGCGGGTTTCGCCGGGTTTGCAAGGAAATGGGAATATTAATGAGGATAAATTTGCTCACCAATAAGTTCGCTAGTGCCAACAGGGGGAAGGCCACGAACGGGAGCGCCCAGTACTGCTGATAGCTTCCGATCTCTGCTATAACACGCCCCGGCGTGCCCGGTTGGCCATTTGCCAGCGGCGGCCCGGTCGTTCCGTCGGGAGCAAATCTTTGCCAATGGGAAGGAAAACTCCACGCGCAAAGAAGGCTCGAAGCGGCGGGGCGAAGGAAGAGGCTGGCTCGGGCCCGGCAGCGAATTTGTACTGCAATTTATCATATAAATTAAACTTTTTCCATGAATCATTAAACTAATTTCTCATTCCGCCGATACGATAATGCAAATTTTTACCCCTGCTTCGGGCTGTTTCCTGCGGGGTTTTATCTTTCCGTCTCTCTCTCGTTCTCTTCCTTTTCTCCCTAGCAGAGCACTCATCCCTGCACTAGAATGGAGTTTGTGATGGGAAAAAGTTACGGCACGCTTACGGCGAGGGGGGGGGGGAGGGCAGCCCCCCGGTAGCAGATGCAACACATCCACCCGGAATCAGTGTCAAGCTGTTTTGCTCCCCTTTTATCTTTCTTCTGGAAAGCATCCTTGAGAAGAGAATACTCACGGTGCAGGGCTGGTATATGTGTGTTTTGCTGTGTTCAGGTTTTTTCCCCCCACTCTGTTACGATGTTTCACCCGAGGGAACTATTTTTGCATTGTAGCTTGACGTTGCAGTAATGTACGCTATTACGCTTATGGATTACGCTGGGGACATGCAAGTACTGTTGCTTCGTTTTTATGGTATGCAATTTTTGCATTGGAATTCCCACTAGCTTCCAGCGATTGTTCCGCGTGGGTTTGTTTTCGGAGAAAAAAAAACAGACAAGGTACACATAAAAGTCGTTTAAGATTAATGTATCAAGCGAAAGGACATACCATTTATAGAACCGCTGCATTTTTCCCGGCAAAACTATGAATCTTTGCTTGCCTAGCAATCACGTTCCTATCGTGCTATAAACATTCCATTTTAAGACAGTTATGAACGTTTGTTTCTCGAGAAAAGTGGGAATCTGTTATTTTTGTTATCGTAAAGATTTAGTAATGTAGAGCCGGCTCGGTGGTCCAGTGGTAACGGCGTAGGGCTGTCAAAAGGCCCGTCACCGGTTAGAATCTCATTCGGACCACTGCTGTCCCTCATTCGCAGGATTAACAATCTTGATTTGAACGGGTACACTTAGTCGCACAATACGGCCTTGGCCGTCACTACGAAAAAAAAGATTTAGTAATGTAGGATAATAGAAAGATAATTTTTTTAACAGAATTTAAAGAGTTTAATTTAATAAGACAAGGGATCTAGTGTTTTAAATGGCAGCCTCTCCCAATACCTCTCACTATAATCGGTACCATTTGGGTAGTTTGTTCCTAAACAAAACAGACTTATGGGTAAGCTTAAAGTCACTACTTGCACAAAACAAACAATGAAACTGACATTGACATTTGAGGCTTTGGAATGTCTGGGATTGACGTGGATCTTATCGCAAAATATGTAGTAAAAGTAAGTAATCCAAATGTGTTGCACTCGTTCAGGTATTTTTCATTTTAAATTGAGTTAGGTTCAAAGCTAGTGAAGCGGAAAACTTCTTTTACAATCTTTTAAAACAAACCAAGCTCTATCATAGTGTGAACTTTATATACTTTACTTTATATTCAACCGAACTTGAGTGCTTCAATGGTGCTAACCTAGAGTGATCCAACATTTCAAAAACAATTGAAACGTATTTTTTAAGCATTAACAGCATCGTTTCTACAACTGGTTAAAAAAGCCAATTAAAAACAATTTTCCTAACTGTTTGAACGATTCTCCTTGCTGATTGGAACATTGCAACGTTGTTATGGAAATTTGCACTCACCTTTTGAAACATTTCACCAAATAGATCAAGTGTTCCATTATATGATTGGAAACCCTGTATCAGTTACAATTTAGCCGTTCTGATCAAATGCAACAATATGTCCATATTATAATACTAGTTACTGGTCCCTATTCGCAACTACACAGTACTAAATCTTACCAATCCCAAAAATCTTACACAGTTACGAACATTCCCCTAAAATGGTACTAGTTACTGGTCCCTATTCGCAACTACACAGTACTAAATCTTACCAATCCCAAAAATCTTACACAGTTACGAACATTCCCCTAAAATGGTCAATACGGCCAGGCCATAATAAAAAATGAATAGAATAACAAACAAAACATATAAAAACGAATATTTTTTTGTTTAGATGAAACAAAGTTAAATGAAACAAATTAGGAGGATTGTAAGCCTTGCTACCAATATATGAATTAATTATGAAAGTAAAAATAAAATTGTAGTCTTTTTTCTCTTAAAATTTAGCTCTAGCGGCCTGGAAGTAGTGCTTATAACAGGCTTTCAATGACAAATACTCTTCATCAGATCTTAATAAAAGATTTTGACACAGTAAGAGATATTGGATACAAATTAGCTTAACTTTATGACAGCATCTTGAAAACGCCAGTAAGTATTGCGTTCAAGAAAAGCGCACTGCTTCTGCTATCTGTTTTGCAATCGAAAAACTATTGAAATGAAAATTACTTTTTAGTTTTAAGCCATTCCACAACCTCTCGCAAACCAGCAAATGCAACCAGCTAGAAAAATTGCACGTCCCGGAAAAGTGGCTTAAAACTTGCAACTTGCTTCAAAGGAGAAGAAATTTCTCTCATGTAACCGAAAAGTGGCATAAAAAAAACCCTGTTACACTCAACAAACGTGCATCTCAGTTTTTTTGCCATGAAAGCATTTCTTTCTCTCCCGAACGGTGCAAACACTACTCGACAATTTTCACTTTTCTCGTTATCAATTCGATATCACAAACTTTGCCCACTAACGATCCTCATTTCTTGGGTGGTGAATTTTTCGCTTTTCGCTCTAACATGTTTTCTTTTTGGACCCTTGCAGAAAAGTTTTTTTTTCCTTTCCCGAACGCCCGACCTCTCCGGTATGCGTGCCTGCCAAACCGTTTCTCAGCAATCGGTTTTCAGCACACACACACTAACCGGACGATAACTTTTACTTGTGGGACAATTCATCGTACGGCCAGGCACACCAGCCCAAACCATACATACAGAGATAGAGGGCTCACATGCACGAGTTTGAGAGAAACGGAAAAACAGAAACGGGGCAAAAGTTTTAAAATGGATTCAAAATGTCAATCCTAGCCGTGTGCATGCCGTGGCTAAAGGAGTGAAAACAATTCGTCGCTTGGCAAAAGTGCAGAAGCAGAAGCAGAGCTGCACTTTTTTCCCCCCGCCCGTCCGTACGTTTGGTTTTTTTTTTTCTTCATTCAAACGTGAAAAGCATGAGAAAAAGGCTAGCGCAAAAGGGCAACTTTGGTTCGTTTTCCTTCGCTGCATTCTGTTTGCTTTTGTTTTTTTTTTCTT
Source organism: Anopheles epiroticus (assembly GCA_000349105.1). Classification (NCBI taxonomy): domain Eukaryota; kingdom Metazoa; phylum Arthropoda; class Insecta; order Diptera; family Culicidae; genus Anopheles; species Anopheles epiroticus. The sequence continues at coordinate 28,136 of KB671906.1, forward strand.
TCCCGGCTCTTGCTAGTGGGTCTGCCGGAACGCCCACTGTTTGCCTAAAGAATCAACTTTTGCAGCACGTTTTCCAAAGAACGATGCCAACGAGCTTTTCTTAGAGTTTTCTCGCGCGTTGCGCCTCGCCTGCTTTGTTGCCGTTCGTTGCCCATCCATTAGCTTTTTATTTGCCTTAATGTCACATTATTGTTATGTTTGTTTGAAACGGTTTCTTTCTTCAACAAAAAAAAAGAGTCACTTGGAATAGAAAATGAAGTCTTTTAATTGCCGCCTCATTGACAGTAGTTTTACAAGAATGAGCGTATTGATTTCACAATCCACAAGACAAAATTGATGCATAAAAAATCTTTTCATAGAAACACACTGCCACATCGCAACGCAACCAGTTGAAACAATCAGTCTTAAAAGAGAAAGCCATCGCAGCCGTGGTGTGGGAGATTTTAATTTAGCAACTTTTCAAAATTTATTATGCAGATAATGAATAAATCAACCTCGCTCCTGACCTGGCGTTGACTAATTCAGCTTCACAACAAACTTTTTCCGCACAAAATGTTCCGATGCTGCAGCAACGCCGTCGCGCCGGAAAGTGCTTGTTATTTGTATTGTGATTTTTGTTTGTTACCCTCTCGCCTGAAAGTGTTTGTGTGTGTGTGTACCTTGTCTTTTTGAAAGCTTTTGCGGAGAAGTACACAAAAAGGGGTTTGAAAACTTCCAACACGGTGAAAGGACAACGATGGATATGCTGCGAGGAATTAAGGACGGTGTTTTCTGCCCCTTTGCTACGTTTGCTTGTTCTTTCAACGCTTTTCGGATTATTTAATCGGCAGCGTTACGGGAGGTTCCAGCTTCCCCGGGAGGGGTTTGTTGACGTATTGCTATCCTGCCGTGTTCAATTAATGTTCACTTTGCTTCGATGCTCGGTGCGAGTTTGGTTGAAGTTATTGGTAAATTGTGTTTTACTTTCATTAAATTTCATTCTTGTTAAAAAAAAAAAGTCATTTCGATGAGGTATTTTAAAGTCTCCGTACTTTAATTTCGAACTATAATTTTTACCTCTCGTTATGTACCATATCTGTAAGTCAGTCAGCGTGTCACCATTTGCTGGAAAACGTACCCTTTGAACGCTCGTGACACTGAAAAGCAAAAGAAAACCAAAACCACTTGCCCTGCTGTGGTATTCCTTCCACGAAAAAGGGGTTTCGGTAAGTTCCAAAACCACTTGAAGTATTTTCTTTCATCGACTGGCAGTATGTGTCCTTCTTTTTTCCTTGCCACGAGGAAAAGGGATCAACCCACCCTCTCCCCGATGAAACTCAATCCGGTGTATCGATTTTATTTTTTTTTTGGCGATAAAGTCTTAAGGTCAAGTGCAAAAAGCGCTCCCGCAAGCGAGCACATCAACGTCGTCGTCAGCAACAAATTGATACGCTAGGGTTAGGCAGGTGGTTGCAATTCCGGGCGTAACTGCACCAGCACAAGCTCATCGACGGTCGGCTGAGAAGCGTTTATGTAGCGCGCGATGAATTGACGCATCGGGGCAACTTTGCCGATGCTGGTAATCATTTGTATCCGACAGCCAATTCCGTGGGTAAAACGATTTTTGCTGATTGATTTGCTGGATCGATTTTGTGACGGGTGCTCCCTCGGTGGTACGGTGCGTGGTCCGTGCGCAACAATGTCGATTTTTCTTCGTTTAGAAGGAGCGTGTTTCGTGGGCCGTCGCTGGTGGTTAGACTTTGGAGATTGGCTCTTGTTTGATGCAAACATTTTTAAGGGTAGCGTGTAAGAGTAATAGTTGGTGAGAGTAACATTTGTTTTCTAAACTAGTTTTTTTTTTTTTTATCTAGCTGATTAGTATTCTCTATTTACAATTCAAAGCTCTTTTAATCTAGATTAAGAAAGATGATTAAACGAAACAAATATGGTAAAGTTTAAAAATTTATAAATTCTGCGAAATAGTAAAAGAGATTAAAGTTTCTTTTTTATTCAGTAGGAACGGCCAGGCCGTATTGCTGGATTAAAGTTTATCAGATACGCATATTTGCTATTTAGTGACTTTGACAATAAATTCACACTTTCATAATGTTTTTTTTTTTTATTTCAGAAGAGACGGACATGTGAATAATGTTCATAATGTTTAAAATATGTTAAATTTATTTATGAAAACTAAAATCAAACTTGTTACTTTTGTAATTCGTGATACAAGCTTTGGCGTTATGCCAAAGGTATTGATATTATTTGTTGTTCATAATATAAATTTGTATAAACCCGAAGGTCTACACGAAACGCCTTAAAAGAAATTATAAGCATTCACTTGCTCCTTGTGTTGCACAACATCCCAGTAGGATCAAAGGCATTAACCAGAGCATTAATGTGCTTTGGCTCTTTCTCTGACTGAGAGTACCCATCCATATCAATACACTTGTAGTATTTAAAAACAACAACAACAACAAATATGACAGACTTTACACCGGACGGAAACGAAAACGTTCTTTAGAGAACGTTGTCATAATGAACTCGCATAAATCTAAAGCACAATTTAAATAACGACACATCAAGTGCAACGGGCCGCCTTATGCAATACACGTCGTAGTATGTTTCTCTTTTTTTCTATAATTTTACATTAAGG
>KB671906.1:36997-64851 GCA_000349105.1 Anopheles epiroticus
AATAATGTTCATAATGTTTAAAATATGTTAAATTTATTTATGAAAACTAAAATCAAACTTGTTACTTTTGTAATTCGTGATACAAGCTTTGGCGTTATGCCAAAGGTATTGATATTATTTGTTGTTAATAATATAAATTTGTAGAAACCCGAGGGTCTACACGAAACGCCTTAAAAGAAATTATAAGCATTCACTTGCTCCTTGTGTTGCACAACATCCCAGTAGGATCAAAGGCATTAACCAGAGCATTAATGTGCTTTGGCTCTTTCTCTGACTGAGTGTACCCATCCATATCAATACACTTGTAGTATTTAAAAACAACAACAACAACAAATATGACAGACTTTACACCGGACGGAAACGAAAACGTTCTTTAGAGAACGTTGTCATAATGAACTCGCATAAATCTAAAGCACAATTTAAATAACGACACATCAAGTGCAACGGGCCGCCTTATGCAATACACGTCGTAGTATGTTTCTCTTTTTTTCTATAATTTTACATTAAGGGACTACCATACGGTCTAGTGGTAATGACTAAGATCGGTCCAAAAGCCTAACGTTTGTTAAAATCCTGTTGGCACTACTGTCGCAGGATTGACTCTTGTGCTATGGGTACAGTAAGTGATCGAAAGTCAGGCCTTAACCCTGGAAAGATGTTTGTGTGACCTAAGTAGAAGTTTTTCATTTTAGAATAGAATGCACTTCTATAGAACATCGATTGTTCGAGGCTTGAGTTTGTGGGAGGCGGATTATCCGTAATTAATAATTTAGCATAGTCAGAATAATAATGTTTCTGATTTGGAGTATCAACATATTTTATAAATGCTAAGATTGAGACGTAATTTACTAGCATTGTTTAATGCATTTGCAGAATTCAACCGTGTTGTTTGGGTAGAATGGCATGCTTTGTTGCAATGATTACTGACATGATAAGAAAAGATCAAAATTCAAAGCGTGGATTAGTTGGAATTAAAGTCTTGTTATAGCCTTTCGTAATGGTAGCTGATTAATGCTTATCCAAAACTGGTTAGAAGCTCGCACACAGATCTCCTGCTAGCTTCAATATTCAACCCACATGAAACATGATGATGGGTTAATCAATCAAGAATCTTGAAGCGGTGAAAGTATATCTTTGAATCCTCAAGGACAGGCTTGAGGATCAGATCAGTCCTCAAGGACAGTTCTTTACGATTGGAATCACTTGCGGTGATTCCAATCGTAAAGAACTTTGCTTCAAACGCTAAGAGTAATTCAAGCCACAAACCAACTCAACCTCATAGAACAAAAACGTTTATTGCTCTTCAAGCTGTTTCAAATGCCTCAATCTCTTCTTTAAAAGCTATAACAAAAAAAGTTCCTTTATCAATCAATCAATATCTTTGCTGAGATAATATTGCCAAACTTATCCATAAATAATGCTGCGTTATTTCTAATAACGCTTTGACCTTTGCGACTGTACTTGAATGGTCTAAAAAGTACCTTTCTTTTAACGTCCTTTCAAGCTCCGAAAGTGAAGCACGATCACGGCAACCGATATCAGCAACCAAAGTTAGATCGTCAGCATCGTGGGTTGATCAACGCGAAAGCAACGGTAACGACAAAGAGAGAGAATATGAGTTATAAAAACAACTTTGTACAAATAAATTAAAAATATGTGTAAACTTTTCCATCATCACGAAAAAAACCGCTCACTCACACTGAGACCAGCGAGATGTTCAGACGGTCAGGCCAGCTGGCTCTTGAACTTTTCATTTTCCTTACACGTTTCTTCGTTTTTGTGTATATTTTTTTGTTTTCCTCTTTGGCTTTCCAAAATCGTTCCATTCACGTCGCAAGGGTGTGCAAGATTATTTCGTTCCATTTTTATGATGCCTACGACACGGGTCTTTATCCCATCGCTTTTCTTGTGCCGCTTTGAACCTTTTCCCGGGGTTAGCTTTGTCAAGCCGAAAAGTTTACCTCGCCAGCTACCGTTCCTTCCCCGCGAGCGCACAAATAATCCTGTCACGTTCTGCCAGAACTTGGCTAGAATTAAGCGATCGGAAGCACGGTGTACGGTTGAGAATTTATCCACTGTTCGGTGCTTTCTGTTAAGGTGCAAACGCCTGGAGAAGGGGACGTCAGCTCACACGCGCACAGTGTTACTGTTTAAACTCGATGAAGAAGAGGTGGAAAATGCTGCGGGAAGTGTCTCAATTAGAAGGTGGAAAATGGAAAAGTTCTCATCCCACACCTCATCCACAGTACCGGTGCCTGCCGGGTATGCGAAAAATTGGGCAACACGACGTGATACAAACAGTTTTATTTATGATTAAAGTTTTGTTTGTTTGCTGTGCGACAGCAAAAAAGTGTTATTTGCTCTTGGTTTTTGTTTTTTTTTTCTGCTGTTGCTCTCATTAGGTAAGGTGAACGTGCCTTTAATACTGTTTTGGCATTTATATTGTTTTTGTTTTTTTTTTGAATAATTTAATGGCAAGACAAAGGTATGATTAACTTTTGTACAATGTTTTTTCGCTTTTCAAGAATTTAATATGTTTTACTTATTTCATATTATGGTGAAATTTTATTTCCATGAAATGATTTTATACAGCGAAAGCATCTCAAATCGAAAATAAGATGTTCAGCAATATTTATTTATCAAAAAATAAAAAAAAGTTTTTAATTTCAATATGAAGGGAAATACCCTTCCAAACTTAAAGGAAAATAAGATGAATTAATATTTCTAGTAAAATAAATAAATTTGTTTAAAAGCAAACCAAAAAAAATTATTTATTTTTAGAATCATTTCACAATAATATGGTTTTTATATCAAGCAAGCTTGTGTTTCTATTACGAAGGATGTTTTTTATTCGTAACTCATTAGCGTAGCCAAACTTCATTACTTTTTTTACTTTATTGAAAATATACCCATGTGTAGAAAACAAAATTATTAATTAAATTTATTTCTTTTCTATGCATTAAAAAGTTCCAACTGCTTGTCAGACCACGAACAAACCATGTAAAAAGTGTAAAAGAAAATTTAATTTTTAAATAAAATATAAGAAGTATAAAAATGTATTTTTCTTTCATAAAACAGCAACGAACGGTAAAACCATGACTTAATTCACGTTTTTTATCAATAATATTTATTATTTCAGATACTTTCATCACTTTAATTGTAACCATTTCCTTGTGTGTGGGTCACTTCATCCCTTCCCTTCGTACCCCATGTTCCGCCTGTCTTACCCGACGGGACACTCTCACCAGTTAGGCCCCGTTTCGTTTCGTTTCTCTATCCCGCCTGCCCAACCGTTTCGCCCCTTTTATTCAGTAAGTTTATATAATAAATTCAACCTATGTTACAAACCCGGGGGCCTCAGTGCCAGCCCCTTACTGCTGCATTTCATGGAACAATTCCATCGGAGTTGTCCTACTCAATATCTTTCCTATGCTAACACGCTCTAGCCGACGCGAGCATTTTATATTTTAAAAATACACCTACAGCCCTGGCTGATTTGTTGTGAGAAATAAAAATCCAGCTGAACCATTTTGCTACCATCGAAGGGAGACGAGAGGAGATGAATGTTGCGATCAATTCTCCCAAACACGTTTCGCTCGGATTAATTAACGGTAGAATGTTAAACCCCCTCCCGGTAGGGGCGGTGAAATTAAAAGCAAAAACCGCCTTTCCACAGGTTATCAAAGTTACAATTTCACCTGTAATTGCGGAAAGGATGAACGGCCAAATCCAGTCGTGCAACAGGAGGCTTTGCACCGCTTTCATGCAGAGCCTCGGGCTACCGAAGAAAAGCGATGAAGGTAAAAGTTAGTTCTAACATTAAAATTTTCTCACTCTCTCTCTCTCTGTCTCTTTCTATTTTCGTTTGATTCTTTTCTGTTTTCCCGGTTCAGGTGCTTAGAGTTTTGGGTGCGGTTTTTCACTGGAAAAACACCAAATTCCCTCCTCCGTTTTTCTTTTGTGGTAATTTTTTGGTTCATTTCTATCTCTGGTGTGCGTATGTGCGTCTGTGTGTTTTCTCTGTTTTGCCCCGGGCACACAGCACGAACGAATTTTCCGAATCCGAAACGCTAAAACGCTACCTACAGTGTGAAAGTGTATGTGTACTGCTGTATGTTTGTTTTTCTTTTGTGCGTGTTGTGTGTTATTTTTCTTACAATTAAAAACTTTTATTACACCTTGTGCAACCCCGCGCGGGGATTGGCGCACACAATAAAAACCGTCCGCCATGCCCACGCGTTTATCAACCACGGACCGCCTTGGAATGTCCCTGTCTTGCCGCGACGGTTGATAGGGAAGAGCATTATTTTCTATTATGGTTTTGTTGCTTGATTTAAACACTCTTACACACTCTCGCACACACGTTCACACGTTCGCTCTTTTGTTCACACAGACTCACACTCACACTCAAACACACATGCCGTTCGCCATCTCGCACGCCACACAATGACCACCACCGATGGAGGGCCGTGGGCCAACCGGAAGTAGGTGTGTAATTCAATGGAAATAATTAGCCTTTGAACAGTTATTTTTAATCGCTTTCCCCCACTTCCCCAACCTCCCCCCCCCTCCCCCTCCCACTTTCTACCCACACCATCCGCACGATAATTGTTTCCAGTGTCGTACATTTCTTGCTGTTTTGCTGTTTTCCACTTTATATCCTTTGAGGCGGGTTGCTTTGCACTAACAAAAGCCTTTCTCGGACTATTGACTCTTTCGTTTCAAAGCTTTTTTACAATTGTATTACCGTTTTCACATGCTAGAGAGGGAGTGGGGGGGGGGGGGGTCTCCATTGCCCTTTTCCGTATTTATTGTTTTTTTTTGTTTATTTTGATTCTTTTCAGCACCAACATAATTTCCCTCGCAAACGATTTGATATCCTCTGTACCACTTTTATACTTTTGTCTGCTGTCAGTTTGTTGTGTTTATTATGTTACATTACTACACTCTCTGTTTGCCTTTTTTTGTCTTATCCCCTGTTTCTAGCCAAACATTTTGAGCTTATTTGTATTTTTGTGTTTCTTTTTTCTATTTCATTTTTTATGTCTATTTTTCTTTATTTTATTAACCTTTCACGTTTGTTTTGCATTTTCTCCCTTTCTTTAATGTACTATTTTACTGTGTTGTTTTGTGTTTTTTTTTTCCTCTTGTTTATGGTTTGAATGTGCGTGTTTTAATCCATTTTATTTACCGCCCCGAACCGTGTACCAAAAACCGTGCGAGGCTGATAGTGACGGTCGTAATTTCCCCTCCCCCCCCCCTCTCTCTCCCCCCAAGCGTCACTTTAATCAACCATTCGCCCGGCCCAGCAAGCGCTTCATTTTCTCGCATTTTTGCACAATTAAAACTAACGACCAACGTATCTCCCGCGACCCAGTGTCACCGTCACACATACGTATCCTCACACTTTTCACGAGACGTATCACGCTTTTCAGTCAGGGCTTTTGCTTCCTAGCGGCTGTTCTGCTTGGAAGTATGGCAATGTTTTGTGTCGTTTCGCTGCCATTTTATTTCAGCACCAGCTCCCAGGCAGGTTGCTTTAGTAGTCACACATGCTTGGCTAGTTTAATTTTATTATACTGTCCCGAGGACGCTCCATTTTTTTTGTTTTTTGCTTTTTTTCGGGACCTGCTGGCTTAAGCATGGGACGGTTGGAGAGGTTTGATAGAAACAAACCAGCGTCGTTGCATGCTCTTCTTTTGAAAGGGGGTTTTAAAATTTATGTTTGCTTAATTTTTTTCCCCGGGATGCTGAATTTAACATTTGTCGAATGGACGAATGTTTGCATTGTTACATGATACACTTTAGAGCTAACCATCGTACCTTGATGCACCTTTATTCTTCATTTGATATGATCTTTGTTTTAGCTGTTTCAAGATCGGCTTTTCGTCCATTTTTCAAGCTTTGCCACCTAAAATAGAAAATCGTCAAGGGAGGAGAATTTTCTATTTGTCAATAACATTTGAACAGCAAACATGTCTTGCTACCGCTATCAAACAATGTGGTACCGATGCTATCGCTGCCCACGATTGCTGTTGAATGAAATAGTTTCGCCGTTTTGGTGAACTTTCTTTTATTTGCCCACCCATTTCCCTCCGCAAAAAAATGGGCACAATTGGTCAACATCAAGCTCACTTGGTTTCCTTTGGTTTGGCGACACAACATAACCTGGTGGGAGAATGGTGGTGTGGAAAGCTTACAGCACCATTGTCACCTTGTGTTGAGAATGTATTTTTCTGCACCGACTGCACCTGATCGGTGCCACACAAATCGACTTTGCATCAGAAACGATAATATTTTCCAACGCTTCGAAAGAAAATAGGATTGTCATTCGGTTCGTTTTGGGAAAACGGCGTTGGCATCGATGTCGCACCATCGATGTGAGTTGTGGTTTGTTTGTCTGTCGTGTGGTTTCACATGTTTGGAAGCATTGTTATTTTTTCCATTTCTCTTTGCAATCCGCCGCCCCAAAATCGCCTTACCCATGATTGCTCTCATGCATCAATTGACGGGGAAAAGGGATCTGATAGAGGCAGAAACAAGGGCGTGCAATGAAAAATAGATGCAGAGTCGATGCAAAGAATAGCTGTGCCACAATCTGATTGGGTGGAAAATGTTTTTCGCACCGACGTGTGTGCCGTGCATGTGCATGTGGTTTGCCTGTGTGCAGGAAGATGAACAACACTGATCGATATCCAATCTTGTAACAGGATCTCAAGGGACGAAAATATACTAGTGAATCAAGGTGATTATTGTATTGTTGTTAATTTTACACACATCTTGTGTCACACTCAAATAAAATTTTACTTACGCAGAGGCGTGCATGAAACAACCCACTAAATAGAAAATAGAAAACATCCAAACTTTAAATCGATGAATGAAGCAAACAAAATTTGAAAGCATTATTTTTTTATTCCTTCTGTGGCGTGATGATAATGAAACGGTCATGTATCTTATATTAATAAATATTATTCGACATTTAACATGGACTATTTCAGTGTTTTCACAATTTGATGCGGTTGTGGAAGGTCTAGCATATCTCTTCCTAATGAATAAAATAAAAAGAAGTAGACTCTTCAACAACAAGAGTAATGATGTTAACTCTAAAAAGAAAACCGTGAAGCAAAACAAAAACACTGTTGTTTTATAATACAAATTATGGGTATGATCATTATATCAAACTCAATTACAGGACCTAAAATGGAGCGAGAGTAAAGATCATATAATCTTTCAAAGGTACCAACGTTCTTTCCACTTTATAAACTATGAAATTTTCGTCTTCATGCGCGAAAAGATTGTAACAAGTAACAAAACAAAAAATTTATAGAACACTTTACAACACAAGCTTATTAAAAACGAACAGGCACTTGAATAGAAAAAATGCACCATACCCATTCATTAACTGTGTTGTTAAAATCATATCAAATGTAAGATGGAAAAAAATATATTTAAAGGAGTTTTAACGTTTTGAAACACGTAACTTTAAGCAATACGGCCTGTCCGTGGCTATGGAATAAAAAAAGAGTTTTACCTTTTTATTTTTTTTTTCTATAAACCTAAAAATCCGAACATAATTGAAATATTGTTGAACAAAAAACCGTTTGTCTTTCTTGCATGTAGTTCATAAAACAACCACCTATAAACTATAAAAGTTTATCGGTGAAAGCCTGACCTTAGATATTAAAGCATTCATAAAAGGTCATAAAACTTTAATGATTGCACTGTCCTATCCAAAGCTCTATAAAATAACCAGCATCTACTTTCCATTTCATTTGAAATCCCTCACTTGGATTAGAAAGTTACCACAATCAAGGTGTGCGGCCCGAGCAGAGCGTGGCACAGATAAAGGGCTCGAATGCAGTTTGCAATTGGAATGCACTGAACCATGGATCGCGCACTCCGCACTCGTTTGCAGCCCTGGCCAGGGTTCCTAAGTACCGCCGCGATAGTACGAGATAAAATAACTACGATTTGCATTTTTAATCGCTTATGCAAATACGATCAATGATTCAGTGGCGAACCGCCGCAGTGGAAATGAAAAAGCAGTCGCGTTTGTACGAGGGAAGCAGTAGCTGCGGGGCATAAGGCTGGCGGATGCTGCTTCAAAAACTTCACGGAAGCTGCTGCAGATGAGCTTCCGATTGCACAAGCTCGGGTACGGGATGAAACAGATAAATGTGCCTTCATGATTCATGATAAGTTGCAGCCGTGCCACCGCGGAGGGTGTGTGGCTCATTATCGTACCGGCGAGATGGAAGGGCGCTACCTTCAAGCAATGCTCCAGCCATGAGAAAGCAGCAGAAGCTCGTTCTAGAAATATAAGGATTGATCGGCGTAGGAAGAAATAATACAGAAGAGCTGATTTAATATTTGAAATTAATAATTCGTTTTAATTTCCATTAGTTCGGTTCTTTAACCATTTATGATGATTATTAATGTTCCATAAGATATTTTAAAATATTTTTGAAAATTTGAATATTTGAAATCAAAAACATTAACACTTGTATAAAATAAAATTTATTGAAAGACTTTGAGCTTGGTAACTTGACCATCGAATAAACAATCACAGAAATCTTCCACTATTAGTTCATCTTCTTTCCCAGATTACAACCGTACAATCGTAAGTTTAGGAACTCCTTGAGCATGTAACTGCAATCAGAAAAAAAGAGAAAATCTAACAAAAAAAACTCGCCTCAATCTTCTGCAACTTTTCCCTGGCCGAACATTGTTGCTTCGCACCACAAATTATCGCTCGATTGCGGGAAAACCCACGACCAAACTGGGATGAAAGCAACTACCAAGGTATTTGGTTAACCGAAACAGAGATGTAAAATGAAATCCTGCTCCACGCTAAGAGCGAAACCTGAGCAAACCCGGTTCGATCGTTCCCGGTATCGGGCGTACCAAATGGAATGAATTTCGTTTGTTTAATCAATATTTCATCGCAAAATACTTTTATCCGTCAGTATCTGAGGCACACTCAACGAACCGCGAGAAGGACGAGGAGGAGGATGATGATGATGATGATGGTAAAGTTTCGCACCGTCTTCAATCTGTTCCTCTTAGGTCGGAATCGGTCTCTCGAGAGAAAGCTCGGTTGGCGGTTGGTGGTGTGGTAAAAGTTCAACAACTTCCATTACACCCGACTGCGGATAGATGATTGCGGGCAGAGGCAGATCTACGTTGTGCCAGTGATTGATTTCTAACCGCCAATTGGAGTCTTGTTTGTGCTGGGTAACGATTTAACTGGTATGGTTTGATTTTATGAAGGGTTCTCCTTCGGTGCTGCCTCCACAGCTAAATCACTGCAAACATTTAATGAGAACTGAACGATAGCTGCATGCATGAACCGAACCTCCCGAAGATAACAATTGAAGCTGAACCTGCAGTGCAACTTAGCTGCAGGCTGCAACCTTGCCTGCACCAGTCGTTTGGGGTTGGCACACCAAGGTACGGTCCGGTTGCGTCTGTGTCTTATTTGCTTTGCAAACATTTCGCTACAAACTCGGTCCCCCAATCTAGCATCTCCTGGAATGACCACCGCACCGGTCACTGAGTTCGGCTGTGTTGTACTTTCTGTTTCCGTTCCGGCCAAACAACCGAAACCGCACGCACACTCACGCATCCCGCGCCTCCCTGTCACGCAATTGTCCCGTAAAGATTAACCCTAAACGTTTTAATGCTAGAAAACCTGTACAAAATATTTATACGTATGTGCTTCCCGCGCGGTAGAGTGTAGCGTTACCGTCTGCTCCCTTTCCCCGCTATGCTCGAAGTTGCCTCCGGCCTGTGGATGAAGGTAACAGCAAACCGGTACGCCTACGCTGCAACCTACCGTTCGAAGCGTTTTTTTAAACTACATCGAACAGTTTAATACTTTTGCTGAAGATAGTCTTAACGGAGAGTAGAGCTGTGGTTAGTATACAGAGCAGCAGGAGCGTGCAGTGGCGCCGTGACGCATCGGCAAGGTAAGGCTCGGACCGTCGCCCAGTGCCGGATGGCTTCGTGCGACTGCCGGTGCTGGCTCCATCCATCCGCCCGTCGATCGCTAACCGGCCGGCCAGCAGTGCCACCGTGAGGAGACTGACCGTGGCAGGCAGCAGGGAAACTGCCAGCACGGGACACCAGCATGCCGGCCGCAGCCAACCGCACCGAAACGCAGCCAGCGGGAAAAGGGAAGAAGGGGCGGCAGCACTGGCACCGGACGTTGCTGTCGGGTTGTGGTTTGTGTGTTGCATTGCGGCTGACTTTTCACCTGCATGGGGAGAAGGAAAACAGACGGGAAGAGAAAGAAAAGCAAGAGAAAAACCGATTAGTGCAGGAAAACAGGATTGAAGGCATCACGAAACAACATCCAAAACAAACCAAAAAAAAAAAAACAGTAAAGCAAAAGGGGAAAAGCGCTCTGAAGCGAACTGTCATCCGTTTACGGTAACAATGCGGATAGATTACGATTCTGGCGGTGCAGTTGAAGCTAGTTTTAGGGCACCAGACAACCGCAAACAAAACCGGCGAAACAAAATGTCTGCCGTTTTGATGGAGTGGGATCACTCCATACAGCATCAGCAACAGCAGCCGCAGCCGTCACAGGAAACGTCCCCAAGGGATCCGGCGAACGATGACGGTGATGATGATGGTTTGCAGAAATTGTCAAACAGTTTGACAGTGACCGTGAGCTGTCCAGCCCGCTGGTTCCGTGGTGGGTGTGATTTATTGCCATTGAAATGGCCGACCGGGGGTAGGCCGTGGTAGGATTGGAAATCTCTCTCTCAGGTTGATGAAAAACCACAAAATCGGGTCGGGTGAGTGGAAAACGAAAAACAATCCCCCTTCCGAAATGGACGATTTTTCCCGATCGTGTTTGGGAGCTTTTATACCCATGCGCTTTAGCGCATTGAGTTGAACGCTGATGGCTTGGGAGGGATGAGTTTTTCCGCTTCGTTTAATTTACGTACATTGTGCACCGATGCATCACACTGGCAAGCGGTGTGGATCGAAATGAGGTGATGACAGTCAAAGGTGGGTAGTAAACAAGAGGGTTTGTTTGATTCCGGGAACGTTTGCTGCGTGATTTCAAGCTTAGTTTGAGTAGCGCTTATTTGTATTGCCATTTTAGTTTATTCCCGGTTCGTAGTAATTATTTGGAGTTTCTCGGACTCACAAATCGCCTTAAATTTAATAAACGATCGTATACATGTTTATCTTGTTCAGTAGTAAAGATCAAGCCATATTGTTTCGTAAAAAAGTGTTTTAGGAAATATGTTCGTATCGATTATTCGTTGTTTTCTGGTGCATGATTATTAACTTTGTAAAATTAAACATTATTATTTTATGTGGTAAAGCATGTTATGAAAAATAATGAGAAAAAATATGAATTTTTAAATATTTTGAATATATCTAAACATTGTTGTTTCAAGTTGCTTAAAAAATCTAATTAAAATCTAATGAAAATTTTTATTTCTTGTGCGACTTACAAAACTATAAATAGAGAAGTTTCATGGATTTAACGTTTCTCTGACGGAAGTCGAATATTTTTTAACATCAAATTCTTCATAGTTAATCTTAGCTTGGTAATTGATCGTTGAAGTGAAAATAATTGCCTCTGAAATTCCTTCAAATGTAACGAAAATATTAAACAACTTAACATGTTATACCTTTTCGCTGGGTAACTGTTTTAAAAACGGCTTACTAGCTATAAAATAATTAATAAGAATTATATGTTCCTAATTTTTTTTTTAAATCTCTGTTCAAAATAGTGTTGAAAGTTTTTAGTTACACGTTCTAGGAAGCTTGAAAAACAAAAAGTTCCTATTTATTGTTAGCTTTAAAAAAGAAATTAAATACAAACAATCCAAAAACCTTGAGTCGAATTGAAACTTACATGAGTAAAATACTCAAATACTCTGCACAAAAATATGTTTAAAATACTTAGAAACAGGCAAACAATCTGTGCCGTGAGTGAGATGAATAAAATCAGCGACATCGTTTTTTTCAATTCATATGTGAATTAGGTCTCCGTGCCGACTAACAACCCAATGATTGTGAATTAACTTACTTGCGAAAACTCTCCAAAATTTATAAAATTCGCGAGTGAATAAACTCTCCGTGCTGAATAGCAACTCGTTCATCGTGAATTAACTCACTCACGAGTAACAAAATTTTCCGACTGTTGAATCACTCGAGACGTTAATAATTCATATAGACGTGCTTTTATCAAAACATGTCTTTTACATTACGATCAAATACGATATTTGAATTAACTACTAATAAATCTATCTTTATGTACAAAACTGCACGAACTTGACCTAACCTATCGATCTAACATTATTCCTTATTTCAAACGTTCAATGAAACGCGTACCCTTTTCCATCATTCATCATCAAAAAGTTAAACCTTTGCCTATCCCTTTCGTCAAGTTTCAACAGGAGAAAAGACAGCAAACAGGAGGCCACGGCACATTCTGTTCACCTGTCAATAGGTGCGATATTGTAGAAAAAACTCGAAACATTCATCAATTTTAAACCGTCATGTTGTTTTGCTCTACACCTCAAAAGCCGAAGCAAAACAAAGAGCAAACCACGACACGCCCAAGCAGTGGTCAAAGAGGTGTGAAAAAGTTTCCGACTGGTAAGCGATTTTGATTAAGATTGATTTCAGCGGGTTTGCTGCCATTTTTGTGTGTGTGTGTGTTACTTTCTATTTTATTTTTGTAGCTTACGGCAAAAGGGGAAAAAGTCAATAGCTTGACCACCATGCGAACACCTTTCTTTGTTTAAATTGCGATATACGATTTCCGAAAAGCGCTCTGTTCTCTGTTTTTCCCATTTTCCAAGCCCGGTCAATCGTGTGTAAAGATATGATTCAAACAATCAGCGGTGGCCGGACCTCTCCCGAGACGGATAAAGTGTCAAAGGTGGTTGGGTGCGAATGTGTCAAAACCCGAGCAAACAAGGCGGTGCCGGGAAAATTGATTGAATTTTAAGGTGTAAGCGTCCCCGAAGGTGCGTGCTGTAAACATGTCAACGTCTTATGTCGCACGCATATAAACTTTTGGGTTGTTTTTCAGCTTCCCAGCGCGCCAAATGGGGACTCACGTGCACTAAGGCCTCGGTGTGGTCTCGGCAGTATGAGCGGGTAGTTTGCGCGCCCTTTTCATAACCAGTGTTTATTTCAAGTACACAAATGGGAATCGATGAACGGTGGCAAAGAAATATCCTTCCTTAGAGGGCGACTTTTGGGGATTTCGTGTAGCGGAAAAGGTACATTTTCTGAACCTTAACTCCTTACCACGTGCAATGGAGGCAAGAAAATACACTTTGATGTGGGTTTCCTGTGAGAATCGAAGGGTACACACGCAGTGCGAGCATAACTTGACCAGAATGATAAAACGGAAAAAGGGGGGAAAGCCCTACTCCACCCTCAATCGCAAAAAGAAACCATAAAGTTTATGTGCTCCAGTTTTGTTCTTTCGCCTCACGACCACCATCCTCGCCTCAGCAACGCTACATTGAATGTGGCGAAAGGTGCGAAAATTTGCATAAAAAGGTTAACCTACACCAGTGCATATCCACACACTTACACACATCGAGAAAAAGGAGAAAGTACTACCGCGACTTAAACCCTTTCGCTTTAACACGTTCGCACTGCAAAGTGCTTCCGCGTTGGCGTATGCTTTGGGCTAACTTTCTTCAAGTTGAGTGGGAGTATGGTTTTTGTTGCACTTCTCCTTCTTTTTTTGCTAGCGGCCAGACCACATACCACGAACAATGGTGTATGAATTCAACCCTTTTTTATTTCGAAACGATATCGAGGGTGGGTAAAAGTTTTTCACCGGTGGGGAAAGCTTTGAAATGAGAGTTAAGTAAAGTGATACAGGTTAAATTTGAATCGCATTGTGGGTGTAGTTACAATGCTATAATTTACCAATTTTAAGTGTATTTGTGCTATTTGTTCGGAAGAAATAAATGTGAGTTTTTTTTATTAAAGCTAAATAACGATTGGTTTTAACGATCAATGAGCTAAAACGCCTAAAACTATGCAATCTTTAAAACTTTAGTCAGATAGTTTCAAACCACGCTTACTTGATAATAGTTTAACAATTGGTAAACTTTTTTTGCAGTTTCTAGTTCTTTTGCTTCATCATCTTCGTTTTCTTTTCTCATTTTAAAAAATGTTTACGCCATTTTACCATTTTTTTATATCTATGCTTGCTTTGAAGAACATAAGTTCCTGCGACGCAAAGGAATGATGAAATTTTTAAAATTTTGTATAATTTCTTCAGCCTAAAACCATGAAACGCCATCCAATTGAATTATCATCTATTAATTAATTTATTTATTTTCTTTGCATAAAGTTGCCAGAATGTGTTGACACTGCTTTAATTTGATTATCGTTTTGCAATATGATCCGGCTGGATATGTGGTGTAACTTCAAACAACTTACCGTTGAAATATTTTTCTATCAATATTCTCACTAACGAACCATTTTTAACTGCTCACCAAATGTGTTCCCCACGGTGTATTCTGCACGGAACAACACGAAACACTGACGGGAGCAATATCTCACACCACGTCATAAAATAAATCAACGTTTAAAAGGTGAAAAACGGTTCGTTTTTTAACCCATGCTCACGTTCGAGCGCACTTGGAAAAGAAAAATATACGTTTAGTATTTATTTTTTACGAAACAGGTCTTTTTCACGTATCTCGTGTAGGCAACATTAGAAAAAGAAAAGTTTACACGGGTGTAGCAACTTTACAGTTTATCACATGCTTCACACACGCAATCGAATGGATGGCAGAGCAACGTAAAAGTTTTTACCGGGAAAAAAAATCCCAATTCTGCTACGTTTGTTCCAATCCATCAACTGTTTACTGATGCACGAGTGTTTCACCATTTCTTATTTTTGTTATGGACGTGTTAGCTGAAACTTTGAAACTGAGCTTCGTTTTTGTTTTGTTTTAGCCCCGTTCATCATGTGTAAAAATTGCTGAAAGCGCTGCTGGCTGCATTTTTATGTTTATATAACTTTCCGCTTTCCAATGCTTTAGGAGGTGCATCATTTTTACCAAACTCAATCGTACCAAGCGCTCACTGCTCGACCAAAGGCAAGAATGGGAGAAAAGAAATGCTTGGGTGAGTGTTTTACCCACCCTATTCTATATTTGGTCTGCTCCTGTAACCGAGTAACGTGACCCTATCAGCATGGGAAAGGTTTTAAAAGTAATTAAATAAACTTTTACCGGCATGGAAATCCTCCCGGAAGCGAAAGTAAATCAATTACAGCACAAACTATGCACATACAGTGTCATGTTTGTTCATACATACCATACATTCTTCAACACAAACACACCACACACCCATACGCCTTACAGCGTTCGTGGAGTGAACTGGTTAATCTACGCTACAGGATGGATCCTGTACGCTCAAAACTACACCAGCGCGCAGCACAAATTAAATCGTAAAACGGAAACTTTTTCTCTATCCCTCTATCTCTCGCACACCCTCCCCCCGCCCTCCCACTCGTTGATTTGCTGTCGTTGGCCGGTTGACAAAAAACGAACTAGAAGACGTTAAACTTTTGGTAAATTATGAACGCTTTTCCCCCGCACCATTCTTTACCGCACCGGAAGCATCCTTCCCAAGCGCTAGCCGCACACGAACCGTTACACAAAAGTTCCACCAGGGCACGTCCGCCACATTTTGGGGCCGAATAGACAAGACGGAAAGCGCGAGATAATTCTGCAGCATTTACCTTTTCCTCCCGGTGGGTGTGCAAGACGTGCGCGTATACACAGTCACTGCATCGGTCAGTTTTTGAGCGTGAAGCAGGGAGTTGCACCCACCACTTGAACGTTCAACGTTCACGTTTCATCGACGTGACTTTTTACTTTGCTCTCTCAAGAGCACGAGTTGCAAGTTACTGTACGGCAAAAAAAATGTTGGAAGTAACACGTTTGCAAAGGTTAAAAAAACTGGCGGAAACGGTATTCCTCACGCACTCACAATTTATGACCACAGCCGTTATGAAGCTCTTGTTTAGGGAAACTTTTTGTGCTAAAGATTTTTTGTATTTACAAAGTATCTTACATAAGAAGCTTTTGAATGCAAAACAATTAAATAACGCCTGTAAGTTTCCATTGGTTCTTACAGGAAAAGATATTTTTACAGCTTTAAAGGATCACAACTCTTACATTCTCCATTAAATAGAAAGACGAGTTAACTGGCTAGCAATTTGCTTCCAAACTAATAAACATATTTTAAAACGCTGTTTACATCTTTGGCAGAAACATTTTACTGCCGTTTACCTTTTTACTGTCAGCCAAACTAAACCAACCAAGCGAGAAGTTCACGTTGCACCACACCAAGCTATCACAATAAAAAACAGCTTCAAAGGAAAAACTATCCTTTAACGTTGGACGAAAGCAGCATGCAGCAAAACCCCAAAGAAACACAATCACAGCTCAACAAAAGACAAGCGAAAGAATAAAAGCTTCCATCATTTCCACCTCCCCCGATCCTGTTGCAGGATTCGTTTTGTGGTATGGAAATTGCACAAACTTAACTTCAGTATCATAAACATCCGATGAAACGGGGTAGCAGAAGCATAGTCCCACGCCCCATCCGTGCCATGCTTACAGCGATCGGCATTTAAGGCCACCAAGGCCAAGTGTGTTGCGGGACTGCGAACGGGCGGTGACTAGTATCGTACGGTCTTAATTTTACATAATTCAGCAAATGAAAATTTATTGCATACGCTCAAAGAGAGGGGGTTTTCTTTTTTTTTTTCTTCTTATTCTCCAGGGCTTCCTACGCCAATCGGCAAACGGGTTGTCTGCACATTTTTGTGGCGCAACAAAAGCATGAAGCCTTGGTAAGGAAGGCAACAAACTGTGTTGTACCAAGGTAGCTGGGAAGGGAACATGAAAAAAATGTGTGGAAATCGCATATTGTAATACGGATACTGGCAACTGGCAACTCACTGAAAGACGAATCATTCATTCAATCAGGGCTTGTGTATCGAGAATGTAAGCTTACGGTCGCTAGAGCGTTTTCTTTTTGCTTTGCTTGAAAGAATATGCTTACGTTCGTTGAACCTTTACTATCTAGATTGAATCGAAAGGTTTGGTAGATAAAAATGTAATTGTGAGGGGAGAATGATGGGAGGAAATAAACAGATGGTATATGGCAAAAAAATTTCTTTTAACCTTTGTAAAACAAATCTCTCTGATTGCTAAGCGCCTAAAGTTATGCAACAAAAAACAATTTTTGCAACGTTATTTTATTACTGCTCAGCTTTTTTATATGCTAAATGTATGACTTTTGTTAATTTAAAAAAGTAACTTAAGGTATTCAGCTCAAAGAACATCATTCCATTAAGAGTGTGACAAATTCTTCGAAGCCCTAGTGCAGATGAATATTACCTTGATGAATACCTTCCCACTGTTAATAATAAATGTTTTTTCGTCCGTTGCATACATTTAGGCGCTTTGCATTCATATTAAAACTTGAGCAACCACTATCACATACACCATAAAAATGTTACATTTCAACGCATTTTTAAAGTTAAAAAATCAACAACGCGAATAATCTCAAGTGAAACTTTAAACAGATTCACGCTTCATTGAAAGCTTAAAGCTAAACGTGGTGGAACGCTCTTTAAATTAATACCTCAAAAAGGACAAACTAAAGCGGCACAAACGCGGGTCCCCTCCATCTTCAGTAAACGCAATCATAAATGCATTTATCCATAAAAGGGTCGTGCGCCAGTTCAGCCGATGGTGGTCGGTTAATGGTTCGTGCAATCTCTCCCGCCCAGTCTGCTTCAAGCGAAACGGGCAAAAAGTATGAAAAGCTCTCACCCAAATCAGCCAAACGAAAGAACCGCACAAAAATAAAAACAACAGAAAACAAGCCACCGTCACCGCATTCGGCTGGAAGAGATTAATTTTCTACCCTTTTCGCCTAAAAATATGCGGATGGCAAATGAATGCTTAATGCATTTTCACTACACCGTGCGCTGATGGGTTGGAAATAAAGTGCACCCGTACTGAGGATGACATCCGTAGTGCTACCGATGTCCCGAGGACCATACATCACTCACCAGCAGCAGGGAAGGAAGGGTCATGGGTAGCCCCACAGGCCAGGAGGTGAGAAATTCGTTTCGCTGCTTGTTCATCGTTTTCATCCTTTTAATATCCCTTCTTTCACTTGCCTTCCCCGTAAGGACCATTCACATCGATGCTGGCACTTGGAAGGGAGAACTTTTTTCCTCCCGGAGCAGTGCTCTCAAAATGAGGTTAAATCACTCACTAAGGGTGATGACGCTGCCACGTTTGGTTGTGTGACGTCCATTCGTCTCCATCCCCTCCCCCCCCCCCCCCGTCCAGCACTTAGCCATCACCTTCTGGGACATGTTGTGGTTTATTCTTCAATCAACCGTCTGGTGCACACGCCATCCGATCGGTAAGCTGATTGGCAGCTGGAAAAAGGTCCTCGAGCTCAATTTATGCGACCGTGTGGTGTGAAAATAGTTTTTGCTTTGATGTGTGTGAGTGTGAAACAGGGAGCGGAGGTCTTCCTTCCTTTCCGTTCATCTATTACTCGTGCTTATCTCGTTCAGTTCAGGGTCAGATGACAGTGATCCCTTCACGTACCGTAAGTTGCCTCTTGTGTCGTGTGGTACAAAATGTCAAAGAATCGTGTCAAGTTTCTAAGCACTGTAAAGTTTGACGCTTTTTATGTCTTGGTTGGACGATGCTTTATTTGGAAATGACATTTAAGATTTCCACATTTTTCAACAGGATCATTTACGCATTGAAAAGTCTTGGTATTATGATTCTTGAAGCTACTTTTATGTCAAGTGTATACACCATCTTAAATTGTATCTAAATAACAACTATACAACAAAAGTATTCTGCCATAAAATAATGATATATTCTTAAATAGTGCTTAAAATGGTTTATAATAGGAATATAAATAACTGATCTAGTTTTGTCTTCGAAAGATGAAATTTAACGAATTGCTGGATAGAAATTAACGTTTTGCTAAACAAAACTTTTATTTTTCATTGTTATGTTTCTAGACACATTACAGCAGTATAGAACACGAAATGATGAAAGCGAAGTTTGCATTCTTTAAAACGCTTCAAAAATTGAACAAGAGTAGATCGATTCTTTTGCCGCTTAAAAATGACTTTATCTAAGACATTTAGCATACCTTTAGGCGCTTAGATATTTTACGAGGGTTATTCTATTTTTATGCCACAACTATTAAGCAAAAATGCATGGGAAAGGTTTTTGAAAACTTGGATAATTTTTAATTTAGTGTTTTTTTTAAATTAATGATGAAAAAATTGATTTCTTGAACTAAAAAAATGCTTAAAATAAATTGGCCTCAAACCTGAAAACAATTTGAATATGGTGTAAAACTAATTTTCATGTACAATACTATCACCTACACCTTCTATACATTTAAATCTAGTTCAACGGTCACTGCTTTCGATGTATTCATTCTTGCACGGTTGCAGTTTATTTTCAATCACCCTAAAGACCATCGAAACTAAATCTCACCATCCTCATGTACTCACTTTCCACTTGGTCTGCGTCATTGCATCGCCATTGCATTGCATGTATTAATGAAATTCATTTTCTCACATCCTGTTCCCGAGCAGCCGCACACAAGAGCAAACCGAAAGCGCTGCAGTTTCAGCACCGAGGCGTGGTGCGTTACTATTTCCTGGTCCTATCGGCAAAAAAGCATACACATGATGCAGCACAACTTTTAGTGGCAATAGGCCTTCGTTGCGCTCGCTGCTACGAAAGGTTTCCAATCATAGCTGCAATGAAGAGGAACGGTTCTGCCGCCCCAAACCCTGTCCCATCGAAAAGGGTAGTGCTACTATCATAGCAACGGGTCAGTGGGAAAGAGAATAACAAACGAATCATAAAATAAGACCAAACCAAACCGCCAGAAGTAATGCGCCGGAAAAAAAGGGCATCCCATCGTTCCCATTGCGGCAGGATGGACGGTGTAAAATAACTTTGGCTATCGTTTTGTGCTCTCTTTCTTTCTCACTCTCAATCGTTTTTACTCCATGCACTTCCATCTCCCATGCCCCAATTTCCTCACACTAGCTAGGCTGCTGGAAAAAGTTCTCCAGATGGGCTAACAGCTCAGAGATGTATTAAAAACTTTTCTCCAAACCAGCCGACCCAGCCCAAGCTCTTCTCGATGTGCATTTTTCCTAGGGACGGGATGCCAAATTTACAGCGGAAGTGAATATTAAAGTTATCGTTTTCGCTTCACACGCACGGGCATCTCGTTTTGCGGGTGTCATCTCTGTTTCGGGTTCTTTCTCATTCCCACACGATCGTTGTTGAAACAAGAAGTGGGTGAGCGGGAGGGAAAACCTCCAAAGTTTAATGCACGGACAGTTCCCATTACGGACCCAATTACATTCGTGGCTGTTTCGGTGTGAATCCACCACACTTTCGAAAATCTAGCCATGGGCACACACACACACATACACCCTTCGTTGCCACAGTCACCGAGACTATCCACAAATAGCAATGTATTTATCACACTTCCCGTTCACTGTTGGCCTACGTTTTCACCCCGAACAAGGCCGCATTCGTTACGAATGACGTAAAGGAAAAGTTTTGCAGATTCGTTGGCTACGGGGGAATTTTTAACTCAAAAGAAAAAAAAGGACGAGAAGAGCTCACGGATGAGCGTACTTATTTGCAACAGAATTTTACAAGTTTAGCACCACGCGAACTCAGCCTGTAGTAGATCACAGTGGGCGTTGATGCCCACAGTTCATAAATAAAGTTTTTCTCCGACCACTGTGTGCCTTTTGCTGTCGAAAATCAAATGCGCACCGAGCCGAATCAAACCAACGGAAGTGAATGACGAGCAAGATAAAGACGGAATGAATGAAAGAGAAAAGGAAAAAGTGAAAAGAGCGACTCAAAAAGAAGTTTGTTGTCGTATCGTTGTCGTAAAATAGATTCTACAGTTGAATAGTAAGACGAAGGATGGATCATTATCAAAGTTACAAAGTATGAACAAAAACTAAAATAATAATAATTGTGTGGAATTTTTAAAAGTAAATATAAGTATTACAAATGCAATATTCTTAACATTATTCATCCCATGTATTTTTCTTATTTGGTTATTATTCTGTTCTCTTATTTAAATTAATGCTATAAAACAAAGTTATATATAACAAGCAATCGGAAAACCACACGATCAGAAGCGTTTTTAGATTCTCTTTCATTTGGGACTCTTCAAAACAGTTACTCGGCACCTCAACATTTGTTTGATAGCTGTTTCTTGAATATTTGAGCCATACCCAGGATTGTAAGTAGTTATACACTAACATGTTGGAGTGTTCTAAAGAGCAGTGAAATCCATGTTGACTGCTTGAATTGGTTCGAGCAAATGTGTGCTTTTTTGCTAAGGTAAACTAAAAGATATCTGCAATAAACAAACTGTTTGAAACTAATAATGGCATATATTCACTAATCAAAATTTTCTTTTAATTATAAACACAGTGGGCTATCTAGCATTTACATGGTTAGAGATGCAGAATTAAAAAAAAAAAACAATTTGAAGAGCAATTTAAAAAATTTAAACAAATTAAAACAAACAAAATTTTTAATACAATTAAACAGAATAATTTCAAATTTTCTTAATTACACTTATATCCTAGTATTAAACATTTTCCATACATTGCTTATTCTCTGCACTGAGGGTCTAGTATTAAGCATAGCTTTTTTTTCATACTCGCTTGTAGTGTTATAAAAATACTATCTTATTTTTTTTGCTTGAAAATGAACACTGTAAAACATAAATTTTAAAAACCCTACAGAAGCTTTCTTACACACATGATCTTATCGAGTTTGATCTAAGCTGTGTGAAATTTTACTTTACCAAACTCGGTCATTCATTCCGGTGTTGGAGATAAAAAAAGTAAAATCAACCAAACACAAAAAAACAAGCCTAGCTCCTGTTACCAAGCTTTCCAGTCTAACGTGCGATACCAATGCTATGAAAGCTCCATAGAGTGAAACAGGGTTGCTTTTCAGATTTCGTTTGTTTTTTCCCTTGTTCACATCTTGTGCTCACCTTGTTTTTCTTTTCCTTCGCTTCGTCCGTCCGGGTGGCGGAAGTGGAAGGAAATTAAATTTCTCCCACATGACCGAGCTACCCTTCTCCCCGGTGTCCTTGACATGCGCCTTTGGCCCCGAAAACGGAGTGCCAACCTACCCATATCAGCCCCGCACCATTTTAATGCAATCCATTATACTTCTGTGTCACCGGACTCGGAGGGGAGTAGCGAACCATGGGCAGCACATGTGAACGGGAAAATTGTATATTTATTTTCACCTTACCGTTACCGTTCCGTTTCTATCCCGGGACATGCAAGCCGGTGAATTTTTCACCCAACCATTCGGAAAGCTCGATGCTGCACATGAAATAAAACAACGCTAAAACAAACTTCTTGCTAACACTAACGAAACACACACACACACACACACACAGGCTGCTGAAGTGAGTTCGTTTAGGGCACCGAGTTTTTCGGCAGAGGCCGTTTTCATTCCCATTTTTTCCCCCAGCCAAGTCTCCAGTCTGCTCGCACGGACTCCGAGATCCTTGGCACCCTTTTTTCTACCTTTCCTTGCTTGATGCCCCCCTTCCGGCCCTTCATCTTTCACCCTCCTAGCCCCCTTCTTTACGTCATCAATCTTCCTGCTAGTACTCTGGCCCGGTACAGAGGAAAACACGGAGGAACGAACATATTTTATTGCACTGCTCATATTTCACAAAGTGTCCGATAATGATGCATTGCAGTGGTCCCGAGGCAATTTCTCCACCGCTCGTTTTCCCGCCCGAAGTAGGGGATGGGATGGACGGGGGTGAGAGCAATTGCAAGCACGATACACCCGGGCCACTTCTACACCGGTACGTGAAGTTTGCTTCAAACATACAAAACGAAAGCTGGTGTTGCGCTAGCACTTCAAGAAGAGTGCTGCACAGTGGCTCAATTCGGTGCGATTAGTGGAATGAATTTAAATTAAAATAATCTTCCTTTCAGTTAAGTTTAGAAAGTATAGCTTGCACTAGTTAGCTTTAATACATTTCAATTAGAAAAATTATAATTTCAGGACTTTCAATGTTTTTCAGAAGATTTGAATGGAATTTAAGATTTCAGGTATGTCAATGGACAAAATAAAATTGTCTTCGAAGCCTCATACAAACTGAAAACACAAGCACACGAGTATGCCAAAAACATAATTCCTTAAAGAATTTTAAAGAAATTCCTTGCTGTTCAAAGTTTTTTAACCAATAATAAACCAATAAACCAATTTTAACCAATTTTTAATAGGGCCGGCTCGGTGGTCCAGTGGTAACGGCGTAGGGCTGTCAAAAGGCCCGTCGCTGGTTCGAATCTCATTCGGACCACTACCGCCCCCCATACGCAGGATAGGCTATTCTGCTATGGGTACACTTAGTCACAACCCTCCATACGCAAGGATTTACAATCTTGATATGGACGGGTACACTTAGTCAACACAATACGGCCTGGCCGTCACTACAGAATAAAAAAAAAGTTTTTTAACGAAAGAACTCGTCCTTGCGTCAGCAAGAAGAAAAATAAGATTTTTATTATGTTCCTTAATGTTCTTCGTTTCGTTGCAATTTACTTTCATTGCTTTTCTACCGAAATCAAGCAAATATAATTTTTCAGATACAGTATGTATTTAACCATCTTATGACACATAGTGCAAACATGACTCCACTGTCCGCGAACTGTTAGCTGGATGTGGAATTTATGGATTTGCTGTCCTCCTTTCTCACAAATACTTTGCCCTTGTTCAAAAAAGCCCCAGGAAAGGCGTAAAAATGTGGCTCCTCTGCAGAAAATTCCCATTTTCCTAATCGACCGAAGGATTGGAGAAGCTATTTTCGGTCCGACGTCTGCTACCCAGTGTCCCCGTCCCAGCCGTCGTCAGGCTTAGGTTGGAAATGTACCAAAGCTACAACAACTCTTAGTACAGTAGTTGCATTCCATTCGCAACTGCCCGCCCGTCTCGTGCACCGTACGACCCGAGCTCAGGAACAGGGCAACAACAGCAGAAAACGAAGATCGATGCCATATGCAAACCTTCTTACGTCGGGCGAAAAAGTATAATCCAACTTACCTTTCAGCACGTGCACGTAAACACTTGCTTGGCGCGCGTTCGCCGGAGCACAGGTGTAGTTGCCACCGTGCCGGGCCGTCACATTCCGCACGGTGAGGATGCTGGAGTTGAGCTTGTTGTTCCACACGGACACACCGTCCTCCTGATCGTAGTTCACCATCCGATCCTCGAGGTACCTGGAGTTGGAAAAGGTGGGAAAAAAGAACGGTTAGAGCGAGGCAAAATGTCACCGACGGCCCGCTGTGTCCTTTCAACGAAACTTCTTCGTAGTCGTCGTCGTCGTCGGCGTCGTTGTAGTTGACTTAGGATTCACCGTACTCCTGGTGCTGTCGACGCCCGGAGCGTATTTGTATTTCGTTTTGTTACGCGTCCCCCATTTCGGCACCGTCTACTGCTGCTTCAGCTGCTTTCAGCTTCGCTCAGCATAATAAATGAAGTGGAAGAGATTGAAATTTGATACGCGTTCATAAATCGTCTCCGCACATGCTGGCGCTGACAAAACACCGTCGCACATACACCGTACAGGTGTGCCGCGGGTGAAGGGTGGCCTGGAATGGCGGGTGCTTTGCGTACGTTGCCTTCTGGGTGGTTGATAATGGGAAAGGTCATACGTAGTGAAGGTGGTGGCGACGGTCGATTTAGGTTGAAACAAGCCGACTTTTGGGCTGTGTTAGCCTGGAAGGTTGGGTAGTGTATATAGACCATCATACTCCCAACGATATGTCCCTTTTTCCGTTGTTGTTTTTCGCTATAGAAGGAGGCTTTAAATGGACCAGTTTTAGCTCGCAAAATCACTCCATCAAGAAGGAAAACCTTTAATCCGTGGGTTAAATGGAACGATAAAATGTACGTCAAAATTCACGGTTCATAAATGTGGCGTTTCCTGGCAGCAGGTGGATGTAATGGGGCCTAAGGTTGTAACGGGGTCGGATTTATGGTAAAATGGACATTAGTTTATATTTGCTTCATTTGCTCAAGGATATTGGCACCTTCAAAATTTATTTGAAATTAGAAAACTAACCTTCTTAAAGCTCTTTAGTTTTCCCTCTATTGAATCGATCGAATTTTGCAAGATTTTCAACATATTGAATAAGGCAATCTAAAATCTCCAGTGGAGTGATACGCCTATCTTCTTTCTGGAGTGATACGCCTATCTACGCCTAACAACAACCCTTGTAGGGTCAAGGCCTACCAGAGGACTAGTGTACCTTGACTTTTTCTGTGACGTATACATTTAGAATTATGCTTTAAAAGGTTAAAACTGATGACGAAGCTTAAAATGTTTAGCTTTCAAAACATGTTGTGAAAATTTGGGTTTTTTTATTCAATGTTTTTTTTTTTCATCATTTAAAGCATCCTCAAAATGAAGATTTCTGAATATAATTTTAACCACAATTAGAAGAACAATAATAAAATGAAAATTTCTGCAACAAAGGAAAGGTTTAACATCATGTTGTGATGTTTTACAATGTCCACGCATTACAAGTGTTCTTTTGTGACTGGTGTTGAGTAAACGACGCTCACATTTTCACATCTCACATCTTTTAAGTTTGTATATTTTTCGTCATCCTACAGCACGGATCTTTAAACAAAGCTATTTCTAATGTGAAAGAGCCTCTTTACCTACGCTGTAATTGCTTTTCTGTGCTTTACGGACAAGGGTAAAATGCTGCCATGTTTATACGGATTTCAAAACACCGACGAAGCGTCTCTCGAGTTCTTGATACGTCTTCCAAAATTTGAAAAGTTTCCAAAAGCTTCCCTCTTTCACTCCAATTAAAATCGATCGGTAGAGAACGGTTTCCATGCTTTTAAGCCATCGCCGCTTTATGCCGAGTGATTGGAAATACCTTTAACCACTGGCTGAAATAAAATCCGGTCCCAAGCACGTGATCGAAGCTTTTCTGTTTGCATTCCATGTCGCCTGCAATAACTGTGACCAGCCCACCCGTACCTAACCTTTGCTTCTCCTTGAACTAGAGCAGCAAAAACAAGCATCCACCTTGGTTCTGCCTCGCAAAAGGAATCCCGTGCCCGTGCCTCCGACCAACCAACGGGAACCATTGCGGAAGACAAGCTCTCAATTTTATGATTACGACGCATTCCATCACACCACTATGGGCCCATCTGGTGGGAGAGGGGGTTGGACATGAAAAGAAAATAAACAGGAATGTGCTACTCCTGTAGCGATTCTGCATACTTTCGATACCAGTGCCCCCCCCCGAATCGAGATGTTGATCTCGGGGAATCATAGCGCCGTTTCATCTTTGCCCACATCAAACAGAAAGCGCCAAACTCGGGAGCACGACGACGGTGGGTCACCACCATTGCCATAAATTGCCCACCCGACCGTTTCCTCCCTCCTCTTCGCGAACCTTTTGTGTGTGCGTTTGGGTCGATGGCTGCGTGTTTTGGGTATCGACGAAATTCGCGGCCCCGTACCGAAGACCTGACGGATATTTATTTATTTCATTTCAGCACTCTCATCACCCTCACAACCACTACTACCACCATCACCACCACGATGACAACCCGGTGTAGATTTGCATGCCGTTATTCGATCTTCGTTTTATGTATTCATCCTGCACTTTTGCACTTGGATATTTTTTGCCGCCGTTCGCTGCCGTCATAAATCTTTCATAACCGATCAACCGAGAAGAGCGGGGCGCTCGCCATACTTACCAAAAGACGTACAGCGGACTTTCGGTGGCACGTTTCAGTTTGCATTCCAGTCGCAGCGTCGATCCTTCGTCTATGTGCATATTGCTCAGTCCGAGAATTTCTGCGGCTGCCTCTGTTTTTTTTTTTTTGTTTTTGGGAAGAAACAGGAAATTCGGTTTCAGATCCAGAGAAGAGAGAATAGAGAAAAGTTCCCCAATTTTGTCAAAAAAAAAGACTAAAGTGACACATAAAAAACGACCATCTTTTGGAGAAGGGCCAAAGATTCCACAGCGCTTAGGGTACGATGAGGGTAGTGGCCAAGAAATGCATGACGAAAAAAAAAAACAGAGCTAGTTCAGTTCAGTGTTTCGTGTTCATGTGTCATAAACAGAGGAAAGAATCATAACACCAGAAACGGTCCAAAAATATCTTCTGCGCCGTCCCCGGTTGGCGAGAGCGAGAGAAGCCCGCTAGACCCGGTGTCGCTCCCAGGTGACTAATAATTCAGCAAAAATTTCCATATAAATTACATTTCCTTTGCATCGCAGGTACGCAACGGAATCGATTAAGAAATTTCAACCACTAACCTCGTTGGCCAAACGGAAACACACAAACACACACACACACACTGACAGAAAATATTTCTCTCCCCAGATTGTGGATAACCCGATACTGGCCGCCAACGCAAGGTTGTTTGGGAACGGGCAAAAAAAACGGGGCCCGGACAAGGATGGAGGGCCGCAGGCTGCTACTTACCGACGATCCTAAGCTCCATGCCTATGGACTGGGGCGGATGGGTGGAAATTTGGCACTCGTACAGTCCTTCATCCTCCTTCCGGGCGTTCTTTATCCGCAGCGCCCAGTTGCCGAGGTGGCGCGTGTGCTCCACCAGGAACCGATCGTCGCTGCTGTACGTCGACAGGCCGACCGTCAGCAGCTGG
Organism: Anopheles epiroticus; assembly: GCA_000349105.1. NCBI lineage: Eukaryota > Metazoa > Arthropoda > Insecta > Diptera > Culicidae > Anopheles > Anopheles epiroticus. The sequence goes on from KB671906.1 coordinate 64,809, forward strand.
TAGTCTTTCCGCCGGAACCAGGACACCTGCCGAAGTGAGAGAA
>KB671907.1:24489-34800 GCA_000349105.1 Anopheles epiroticus
GGTTAATCGATTCACGTAAAAGCAATTTATTTTCGTTCATGATACGACACATATACTGCTTTTCCTCGACACACGCATGGCAGGGTCTGAAAAAGGTTCTGCCAGCCTCGTCCCTGTTATCATTACCGCCATCATCGTCGCTGGTCATGATCATCCCATTTGTCAATGGAACCCAAAGCCGGTGTGACCCAATTCATCCCCGACTGCCCGACTGACTGCATGACGAAGAAGGAAACTGGGTTGTAATATTTCGCATTCATTCAAATGTCTGCTGTCCCGCCTAGCTGGAAGAAGCCGTGAAAAGGGAACTGATAGGAAAAACGATACAAACAGTAAAGATGTTTTGGCTCTTAAACAGCGCGTTTAAGATTGTTGAGGTGAGATTGGTGTGGTGAATAGTATTGAGAAATAATTCCATGCTTAATACCAGACTAGGATGTTGGTCACAAAAAACTCATCTTAATTTCACCGTTGATGCTATTTCAGTGCTTTTTCCCGTATTTCTCACATTTTGCTCTGTAATTATGTTGTAGAGTTCCGCCATACTCTCTTCTACCAATCCCGTGATTGTCATCGCTAGTGATGCCATTAATGTTAGTTGTAAACACTTACCGAAACGCCTACTGCAAGTGGATTCGTCCTTGATGACTTTTTCCTTTCTCAGCCCAAACCTTGTGGTGATATCAGTTACTTGAATCGGCGAACAGAGTCTTCGGTGCCGTATTATCGCCAACGGGCCGCACTTTCCCGCCACACAGTAGTAGCGTCTGAACCTGCTGTAAGCGAACCTCTACAATACATACTGCAACCGCTTCAGGGCGGGTAGTGACTATATGACGACTGGAAAATACGTGTCATTCTGTACTAAAATCAAAATGGGAGATTTCGACAGAGAAATAGCCAGCTCTAAAAGAGAACGAGAAAAGAAGAGATAGAGAGGAAACGGTGAGCTGAGAACACACGGGATGAGATGAGAATGTTTGCTGACGGTGAGAATAAGAGGTCTAGAGATGAAGCTTTCGGTTTTTTTGCGGAGAGGATAAAATAAGATGAAACAGCAGTTGGATTTGCTTTCGTAGCTGCAGGATAGGATCAATCTATTATTATCCAAGAGCATGGACGGTCCACTTGAATTGGAATTGCCAACATGAAATGAATGATTACACGTAAATTTGTTTCTTTCTAGAATTATTGTTAATTATGTGGAAGTTCTCAATTTTTTAGGGAGCATTACGACGAAAAATTTAAAACCATCCTACAAAATAAAAAGTAAGAGTGAAAAGATGAATTGTATGCTAAAGTATCCCGTTGCAATTCCGTTTGTTTACACATTTATGAACACCAGTTCTCGAAGGACAAAGGCACTGAAAGTCATGTACAACTTCATTGTAGGAAGAAATTCGCTGTTCAAAAACAAGGCAAAAGACGATTTTGCTAAGCAGTCTGAGAATGCGTTTTCGATGTCAATAAAGAAATATCTTTTATTTTCGTTATGCTCTTAGTCGTCCGTTATAAAATCTGATATGGTTTAACGACTATAATCTTCTGAACACATGCAGCTTCCCAAGCTCGTGTTCCGATTGGTACGATCGTTTGCATCTCAAAGCGAATTGCTTTCGATCTGCAATCTCATCCACCGTTCAATTAAAACAGACAAAAGGCGTCTGAAAAGAATCCTCAAGACATAGCATTTGCATGATGGAATTTTACAGCGCTTCTTACATACCCTGTGAAAAGGGTAAAGCGGGTGGGGAAACAAGTTTGCTATCGACTCCCTTTTAAAACACGGCTATTCGATTTGCATAACACAGCGAAAGGCTTTTTGCTGTTGACCGTTTTCCAGTTTTACCGTTTTTCTGATAGGATTGTCTCAAGTTCCAGACCTAGTGATAGTTTGAACGTGTTCGGAAAAAGAATTGATTACATCGCGGAAGGATTTGCAATCTTAGAAAAGACTATCGATAAAAGGAAGGCATAGAATGTTCATTTAATCTTATACCTATTTTCAGAGAACAGGTATTTCTTGTTCTTGATTTTCCTTTTACATATTCAGTTCCTTGCTGTGACTTTCTATTTTATGCCACATGTAGAGTAAACTCGAAAGTTGAACTTGATAGTATGACATGTAGCGTAAGTTGAAAGGAATGGATTGACAATTGGCTTTACAGGACAATGGTTAACTTTCAGCGGAATGACACCCGAATTGCAGCAATCCAAGAATGCATACCCCAATATGTAAGCTAACAGCGTCTTTGATATAATTCAAAGGCACATTCAGATCCTATAAGGCACTCTGCAGAGCATAAAGCCACCCCTATAATCCTATCCGAATGTGGGCTCTTTCAAGCGTTCATAATTTCGGCATCCGAATTCCTATCTGTCATACAACGGTGTAGAAATCTTTGGCCAAGGTACGAACGTCGTACCTTTGATGTTAAGAAAGGAGGTGCACATATGCCAGTGGAAATTTGACTACTAGGACACTACTGGAAATGGCTTTTGAATGGATCTTGTTGCGCTAGTTACATAATTAATAGGAGAGAGTTACATAAGAGGTACAATATATAAGTATATCTGAATTGAAACATCAAACGTTGTACTTAACCATAGAGGCGAATGTTAGCCTGTAGGCCAAATCCTCTATAAAAATAAATTTAAAAAAATGTTCTTAACCATTTCATGAATAAAGCTATGGAAAAAAACTTAGAAATTCATTATGAGAAAAAAAAAACTTTTTATGACAAAGTAAAGTTTTCATAATTCATCAGCATGTAAGTGCAATAAACTTTAGAATACAAAAGACTTTATGAAAAGTTTTTCTTTTGAAAACAGCTATTTCATCGAAAAAGCAGAATATCATGGTGGTTCAAAACACATATCTAATATTGGGGTCTATGATGACCAAAGTTAGAAAGTTGAAAATTTTTAGCTTGCTCCTGTCAAACATTCGAGCAGCTGGAAGCAGTGAATGGAAAACAGGTACGGTCATCCAGAGGAGCTTACAACCATGTTTTCCATTTGACATATTGTTCTGACATAAGGTCGTAGATTGAAGGATAAATAAAAAAAAAAACCATTTTCCGTAATTACGGCTCTTGCTTTATTGTCACACCACGTGATTGTTATTTAATTTACAAAGCATTACCTCCTTGAAACTGATACCGTGTTTCATCGGTTGAAAGTAAGTATATTTATCCGTTAAATATGTACATGTAACTATCTTTCGGTGTGTAAAAATTCATCCTTCTTCTTTTTCCTCTGGCTGTCAAACAATTCTTCATCAATTCCAATTTCACAAACTATTGAAAAAAATATAAAATCCCTTATGGTACGTGCACACCGTCACACGCATGGTTTACTCTACTATTATGAGGTAAACATTCATTATAATTCTCATAATCGGAAATCGGAAAAGGTGAAGTTTTGCATATAATTCATATTTTCAACGAATGCCTTAAAATCAATTCATCCAAAGCAATAATGGAAAAATATTCTTCTCAGACAGTAACTGAAAGCAATCAGTTAAAGTGAAATAAAAACCTGAATGAAACCTTGTTTAATTTTGTAAAATGTTTTCTATCAAAAGTGATGGGCAGCAGAAAATTCAGCTTTTCCAATTGCAGGCGTAGACAGAAGCGAATCACGAAAAATTTACCACGTTCTGGGTTCACTCCGTGCCATTTTTGTGCATTGCCAGGCAACATTGCCCATATAATAGTACCAGCATGTAATCGCATACCCTAACACTGACTTTTCAACCCAGATAACTGTCCCATTTCTCATCCATAATGTATTTTGCTCCAATTCGCGCACGTCCTTTCCATTCGCTAGCGTTCCACCGTTCGATAGCATGGCATTACGCTGGCAGCTGGCAAGGAAACATACTACACGGTGTCCAATTCCTACTGCCACACCTGAGCAAGGTGCAATGCATGCAAAATGGCTCCGTAATCGGTTTAAATTTTCTCTCCCACCTCCCCAGAAGTAATGTCTCGATCGCTGAAAGCGTGAAGCTCGAACGTGAAGTAAACAATGTAAGCGAAACAGAGAGTAATGGACCTTTAAACAACCGAACAAAACCGACAGGAGCACAACGTGTACGTGTACGGTATACAAATCACTTGTAAATCATATTTTCATAAATCATCAAGTTTAATTTTTGATCAGCCCTAGGGAGCGAACTAGCCAAGGTGTGTGTTGGTGCCTATATGTATGCGATGACAGGAGTGGAAAAGGAAGATACAGACTTCGGACCAGCCAGCAGTTGATGAAGATAAAGGAAGCCAAGTATCAAAATTGGCATGAAAAATGAATTTTAAAGCAATGTAAACAAATGAAGAAATATGATGCAAGGATGCGATTGATTGTAGAAAGCATTGATGATATTATTTGTTTTATCGTGCTTTTTGCGAAAACTGAGCAAATGGTCAGAATAAATAAATAAGAAATAGCAAGAGAAAATAGAAGGTAACAAATTTATATTAAGATGACTGTGAAGTAAGCAACGTCAAAAGCATTATTAATTCTGAGTTATTTTATACTCAAATTCAACATTTAATGATATCAATAGTATTTTGTTATAGAAATCAAAATACGTGTAATGTTATCACATCATTCCGGATAAAGACTCACAGATATTTAGACGTACGAGCAAATCGATTTCCCCAACATGTTCATTTCATCGAGTACATATAACGAAACAAATCTAACTGGATAGATATCCGATTATTCAATTTACTCATTTCAACGATAGGAGCTTGCTTACACAGGCATAACCAATCCTTTCTGGTCAGCTTATGTTACCGTTCTCGGTTAGCATCCGTTAAGGTACAAAAGCAGCTGATATTAATTAAGATATCCGGAATTTTGATTGGATAGTAAAAAAAAACAATATTGTGAGGACGAAGCAGATGAAGGTGGTGGTAAAGGCTGCACCGCTGCTCAGAAGTAAGGGATTAACCATCGAAGGGTGGTGCTGCTGGTATTATTTGTCTTTACCTTTTGTGGTACTGCAGCATCCAGTTGTGCCTAACATAAACATACAACAAATGGCTGGATCGTGACGAACGGATGATCGGTCATCTTAACCTTCTTACTAATATAGAAAATATGGCATATGCTCTCTTCCTAGCTTGGGTCGCTTTGCAAGCCTTATGGGATTGATTTTATGGAGCATCTAGTCGTGTTTCTGTCTTCTGTTTCTTCTGTTTCTGTCTTGAGTCATCTAACCGAGTTCGATAAATGGTGACAAATTGCAGGCATGGCACTGAATAAAGTGTTGGTTATGATAGGGGCATATTATTTGCCTGTAATAAGACAACCCTTAGGTTGGTGTTGTTTTTGCGATGCAAGGATATACATTACTGTACTTACTTTACTTCATGGCAGCATTGTTCAGTTGTTCGTATGATTGATTACCAAGCGCAGTTATGTATTTTTCAATTTGCGTTGATGTGGAGCAAAGTTGGCTCATGACAATAGCCTGTGGTCTGCAGTGGTGGCAAAAAAGAGTAACTTATTTATTTTCCTCCATCCAGATGTGTCAATACGACCGTTGGCATTTCTCCGTTTTATCAGCTTTTTTTTGTTACTCTATCTTTGCGGCAGAGCCATGCCTTTCCATGCCAACAAGATTGCACTACTCTTTCAACTATACCTGCGGGTTGGTGAGGTCGTGTGTTTGCTCATCGGTGAAGATTGCGCAGTTACAGAAGTTGTTGCCGGTGGTGGACAGTGAGCTGCCACCAAGGGAAAACCCATGCACTGGAAACCATTGTAATTGGATTATTTTTTGTGGGAGTGTTTTCTTTGTTCTTTTCCACGCTTTTCCCATTGCCAGTAACTATGGAACTGGCGTTTTTCGTTCCCTGCCACATTAGCTCAGCTGCACCACTGGACGAAAGGCGTGAAGCAAGCCTAGTGCAGTCGTTTTCCCTTTTCATTCTTATGCCTTCCACTGCGCTGCGCTCGGTTGGGAAGTGCCGCGTTTCGTAGAGCATAATTTAGTATTATTGTACAAACATAAACATAATCATATTTTTACGGTCCAGCAGATGGGGGCGTTTGTTATCGCATGCACGTAGGACTGCTTTAACTAGTCCATTAAAGGGTTGCAAAAGTGTAGGACAGAAGCTGCACAAGTATCTTTAAGGAGGAAAATGTTTAAATTAATAGTTATTTGCTGGTGAACGCATAGATGAAGAATTGATGTGTTTGCTCACAATATTTTTATCACAATGTGCCAGAAAAAAAAGGCATTTAAAACAAGAGCTTTTCGTCTTAAAAAAATCTCGTTTTTGAAATGGCTGCATAGTTTTTATCTTCACCGATGTGACTTTCATGTGCTCAATCATTATACTAACGACCATCTACGCCTTACCCGTTGGCAACCCGTTTATCGGAGAAGAAAATCATGTAAAATTCATAGAAAGCTCCACACGTGAAACTGTAAGACAAGAACCTGCAAACACTACACGTGCCAACGCTTTCGGTTTGGTGAGATGTACCTGTCACATGGAAAATTTATTCCTATCGCATCTATCTTGCAAATTCGTTGCACTGCGCCAAAAAACTACTCTTCCCTATCACTGTACGAGAAGAAACGGGGCTAGAGTTTCCGATCGTGGTTATTTTTCACATTACAAGCAGCATATTGGAGAGAAATCTTCATGTCGCAAGTAACTTGCCGATGGGGGGAGAAGGGAGGTTAAAGTTTGCTGTCATATTTATGCCACGAGCAAGGAAATAGTGTCCAAGAGCGTGTTCGAGATGAAGGTACACGTGTTTTACGTGCTCTACGGTAAGCACTCTCTTATTTTCTTATCAAGCGCAAAGACACGTCTTTTCTCGGAAGGTAATGCTTCATTCGTCGTTCTATAGCACCAAGTCACCAAGGATGAAGGACTGTTTGGTACTACTCACCTCGATCGTTAACGATGATTGATGGTCGTGTAGTGACTAAGTCAGCACTTAGCAACAGAGGTATTGAAGCAAAATGCTGCTTGTCAATAGTAATCTGTAACAGTCGCTAGGTTGAATTGTATTTCATGTAGTTCATAAACGCATCACAGAAGTGCTTGGCTTTAGGTATGGTTTCAAATGTTCTGATATCAATGATGTTCTCATTGTTTTGAAATGAGATTCAGCTTTTATGCTATCTTTTAAATAAATATATTTTGCTGTTTCTGATCATTGCGTAAGAAAAAATTTGAGACTATTAAAAGAGGTTAGCTATGATTGTGCGCTTTTGATATCTGTGATTTTTTCTTTATGACAGCTTTGGGATTTAAAAGTAATCGAAAAATCATTCGAACAACAAAAAACTCTCTTGAAATTTTAGTCCTCAACGAACACATTTTATATTTAACTGCAGAATAAAAAAAAAGTTATACATTTTAAGAAATAATTTAATAAAATAATAAAATTGCTTCCGTAATGATCCGAAACATTATTGCAAAAATCACTTCTGAAAACCGTTGGTAGATAACGATTCCCTTACTTAAAGTGACTCATAACATCAGACTTGTTATGAACATTAGAAAATATAGACGGCGATATCTCCCATATTCCGTTAATGGATAAAATAATCGGAAATATCATAAGCAGCAGACGTAAAAAACTTGACTAATTGCTGCTGGTGATTTTCGACATGTCTGTATGACAGAATGAACCACCACCGTAGATTGTTGTAGGTAGTGAACAAAAGGGAGGTGTGAGCAGTAGCAAAATTATTACTCTTTCTTAAAGATTATATCTAAATCAATATGGCCCAGTCTTTTCAATCGTGCATCGTGCATATTGCAGCAAAAGTACACTGACTAATTTTATAGCCTATTTTATAGCCTTTATTTATACTTAACTGTACTATGCAGTATTAAAGATAAATAAATGCCTGCCATCTTATAGCAACGACGATGATTTCCTGGAAGAAACCTAGAATGATCTTAACAAAATCTACCGAATGGACATCGAGATAATAAAGGCACGTGCACAGTGATGTCTAGCTTAGATGATTTTCGCTTTCTGCTGTTATTGATACCATTGGAAGGAAAAAGTCCAAAACATAACCATTTGATGTTGATTCAGCCTTCGAAACCATCAATGAGATATGCGGAGGCTATGCATTGAGGGTTCATAAAGGTCGTTTATATATTAATTGCAAAATGGTTACAAGGTGCGTTGATTAAGAGAGCTAATGAACAGAGTTGTTTGACCAGTGTTTATGACCGAAGATCTATCATTTATGTTTTGCTGAATGGAATAAGTAACATCCAACTCTTTTTAAATTTCAAAAAGTTGTTCATGTCTCGTTGCAAAAATTTCTTGTTTGTCAAAAATCTTTTTATATCAATTTTGTTTAAATTATCACTTTATTTTACTTAGATTGGATATTGGATTAATTTTAAAGAATAATTTTTAAAGAAATGTATATTAGTTGCTTCACAACAGTGTCGTTTCATCAAATAGATTCTAATTATATGTTTTCCATACTGTTCGGCTCATTTCCCGCAAGCAATACACCCTCACTAAAAGCTACTTAAGACAAAGTGAAAAGCTCAAGACAAAAATATCAGTCCAGAACCAACACACGTACCAACGTTGTCTTCTGTAATGAAGCAGTTTAAGCCTCATCAATCTTTCTATAAAAATATTTTCTCCAAAAACACACAACTCCTCGAAGGTTTTAGGTGTTCGCGTTTCTCTTGTCTCGTGAACTTGGTACTTGGTACGGTTTGTCTGCCGTCTTCAAATTCTACCCTCAAGCTGTCGCTTCTTCGTTCTTCACGCATCATGTGCACTGGTGGCAGCTCGTCGTTTTCTCATTTGTTTTAATATTTTCATATTTCCACCGTCAGCTAGCGGGGTTTCTTTCTTCTCTGCAATGTGCAATGTGCTATCTTCTTTCATCCTCTAGCAGAGCAGTTGTTAGATGGTGTGGTTCGTGGTATCGTGGTTGCGTTTTTACAAACCTACTCTTCCATCACGATTTGTTGCAAAGCACAGCGTGCCGATCCGGGAGAGGCACCATTGGACTGCCTTTTAACTGCAGGTCTTACACGCTCGATACCAAAAGAGAACCTACCTTTGTTAGGCGGTGAAATATACAACATATACTCTTTTTGCAAAATGTTTTCCCAGATTTTTGAGCTCAATATCCAAACCAAAATGGACTTGCCTGTGCTTGCGAGTCTGGTCTACTGCAGTATGCCGTTACAATCGACTGATTATGGAAACGTGACGAAATTTTCTCATTTCCTCCACATTTAAGAGCATTCATATCATTTTTCATCCTCGCGAAAGGAAATGAACGCCTTTACCACTTCATCTTCATCACCTTCTCGGAGCGGCCATTTCGTCAGTCGTCGCGTATCATCGGAGTAACACTCCCGCCGGCGTACGGAGCATCATTTCTCACTCACCGAAACGTCAACGAGGGCTTGTCATCACTCTTACTTCCGGCAGCTGGAGACTTCCGCTCGCTTAAACACAGTTGCAGAAAGAGGTACTGCGTTTTCCAAAGCATTTCCTAAATCCTTTCATTTTGCTCGAGTGTCTTGTAATACGTTTTGTTTCCTAAGTAGTCCAGTGACATCTTTCCAGGTTCTTGTTTTCACTTTGGATATTTGAAAAGCCACCAGCAAGAGGGATGCAGCAAACGTGAATCAAAACCGGTTGTTGACAAAAAATACAAACACACCATCAATTCAAAATCATCCACTGAAAGACACAGGGAAATGCTTTTAAATCAGTGTGGTCCATCAAGCAGCAATGGTGCTAATTCTGCCACGCTTGTTTGGACAAATTATGATAATTAAAATCATTTCCACAACAAAACTCATAAATCCAACACCTCCGACGTGGTTCAGGTTTGCTTTCAATCTTTTCATTCCCTTCCATCTCACCACCTACCACTCCTCATCCATTCATGCCCTTTCGTCCCGTAAAACTTGTATTAGTCACAGTGGAAAAAAGCTCTTTTCCATTTATGTTGTTTTTCATTTATTTTGTCTGCTGATGTTTCGCGGTACGCTGACTGTCTTTGCATATTCAAAGATAATCCGTCTTTCAGCAGGAGCCGTTTAGCGTTTCAATGGGCTAGTGAAATGGCTAAAGCCCTAGGACGGGTGTATTGTCAACGCTTGAAAGGTCGAAGCTGATCGCTGAGCTGGGGTAAGGATGAGGACCTGTGCCGTGCTCGTGTTCAGGCAGCAAGTGGTGAAAGTAATTCCATTATCATTCGTCGTTTGTTTCTAAGAAGGATTATGCTGAGTGCAAAGTCACGTCACAAAGCAAAAAGTTACCTAAAATTTC
>KB671907.1:58723-80333 GCA_000349105.1 Anopheles epiroticus
TTGAAATAAAATCTAGTAATTGCATTGGGACACATTTCGTGACAGCTATTTGTTGATGAAGATTTTTGGCTGCTTTTAGAAGGAAAACTCATAATTAAATGCACCCCTCATTCACTTTACTATTTTGATCTAGTGAGTCAGAACAACATATTTTTTCAGTCATATTTTTTCTGTGTGTACTTCTTCCAAATACACTTATTAGTTCACTTATTAGTTATTAGTCATATTTAAAAAGTGTTTATATTTTAAACCGAGATATACACACAATTCCAGCACAACTACCACCTGCTGATCTATTTAGATACCATGTTTGTTAATGTTTGCATAAGATAGACCAGAAAGAGCCTTTACAAGATCAGATAGTCCACACCAACGTAAAATTTCTTCAAATGAACAAAGCTTCTATTTCATGAAGGTGTTATGTAAACCACGATGTTGTGTGAACATAGTAGTTTCCGGAGTGGATATAAAAGCAAACAAATCGCCCTGGATAAGACTGCATACCATTCCTCCAAGTCATGTGTGTATTGGGGGCGTGAGATTTGAGTGATAGGCTGATTTGTTGACACGTCGGATTTGCATTGGTCCCGGTTTTGCTGGCATGATTCTTGACAAGGGTTCGGTCTGTTTGTGCATCTGTTTGGTCAGCCTGCTTGTGCGGGTGGTCCAGTTATGATAGCGCAAGAGAAAATGGTTTCCGGGCTTACCAACACAACACAATCACTGTTTGGGCAGAGGATTACGTTGAGGGTTTGGTTTTTGTTTTGTGCTGCGTGGTTGCCTTGATTTGCTAGCGATTTGTGAGTTTTTGAAACATTTATGATTTTTGTATAATCTTGCGATTTGTGAAGAGAGTGTTTTATTTGTGCTGGTAGATGGACAGCAACATGGCATGGTTCTTATTAGTTAAGCGAGTGCTATAACGTTTCATTTGTATTATTCCAAAGAATAATAATCTATAAAATATTGCCTTTCATAGGTGTAATGTTTCAATATCTTGATTTTATTGCCTTGACTCTGAATCATTTTAGAGCTTTATAAATGCTAATGGATTATTGTTAATTTAGTAACAATTTTTTGTTCCTGCTTTTAATCCCAAGAACATTCGTAATGCTTTTGATATTTTCAGTAGGTTTGCTTCTTGGCACCATCACTATGTCAATTGAAGGGAAGCTACATATTCATGAAGTAAATTGTATTTTACTCTCTGTTTAAAAGCTGCTGCCAATTCTCCCAAGCCAGATCAGTTTATTGAGACATTTTTGCTATAATGGCATTTATCGATCAAAATGTACGTGTAGTTGTTTGTATTACAGTCCACAGTTTTTATAGTTTATAATCAGTAGCGTTTTGATTGTTCCTTGATGAATTTTGGCTCAAAGTCTCACACTTTTGACCTCCCAAGTACTAAAAAAAAAACAATGTCCTGCATGAAAATACCGTTCACCTCCAAAACTGGTTATGGCGACAATTGCTGTATGGCATGCAAGCAATATGTAGTTCTTTTGTCTTCAGCATCATTGCAATGCCCGCATACCCGGTTGAGCAGCCAACCGTCCGGGCGATGATGCATGCGGCAAGACCGAGGCTTTGCTGGTTTTGCAGCACCATCTGGTCCAACAAGTGCAGTACCCTCTTCGAATCTGCAGTGCGGTGTCAATGGATTTCCCCGATACCACACTGAGTTACCCAAAAAAGACTTTCATTGCAATGCGCTCGCCTACAGTGAAGATCGGAAGTTATGCAAGTTTTGGAGGTTTCAGGCTTTACAATATGCTAATCCAAGCAGTAGTGTCCAGACAGATCGAAACTATCGGCTAATTGCACTACAGTCAAATTTGGAACGTTATTTTTATGTTGCTCGCTCACGTTTCCAGTCCGGTCTGATTATAACATCTTAATGTTTGTCTGAATTTGGAAAACTTTTAAAAGGATTTTATAAATTACAATTAAATGTTTTATGTTGAACAAAGCAAACCTAATAATCGTGCGTGAATATTGAGGAGCTTTTCTGCTAATGCGGTGAACGGATCTCAGATAAGCCACATACCAATTAACGCAAAAGATCTTCTATCGTCGTGAGCTTTTCTTGGATTCCTTTACCACTGAACCAAGAAGATACCATATTTCATGTTTACAAGACAACATTTTCTGTAACCACCACCCGCATTCTCTAAAAAAAAACTCTTTAACAATACTAAAATATCCGAAAAAAACTAATAACGTAAGTGTTACTTTCAAAACTATCACAAGTTAAATTGAAGATCTTTGAAGCTGCGCAGAACTCTTCCCAAGTGGTTCCATTTTTCAAACTTCTGTGGTTCGCTTTTTTATCTTCACAGTAACGGCCAGGTCATAATGCTTTTTGCTGTGAGCAATATAGCATTGAAATGCTTTAAGCTTTAAATAAAACATTTTTTACCAAAGGATACAAAATCAAACACTATTTTTATTGCATCATCCTTGGTCTGAGGTACACCATAACAGTACACAGCAACACTTCAATGCAATTTTCGAGAAGGTGTGAAGAGAACCGAGCCAGATAATTTCTTTTGTTTGGCCGAGTACCAGCAGTATGAAGCTGTTGGGTTACGTTTGCTGAAAATAAAGTTTATTTTGACTTTAAAAATAAAACAAAAGGTTTTCATGTGAAAATGAAACTCAGCCACAGTTGACTGGCAAATTGCCAAAGAGCAGTTATTTTTGTACCTTTGTACAATGCATACATTCCGTGTTGCAACAGCCTACGCTTGAGAATGGATTCTTTTTCACCTTCTGAAGCAAAATTATTCAATTTGCAGAATTAATAAAAAAATCTTTGCAAAATGTTTGCATTGCTTTTAAAAACAAAAAAATCTGTGGAATGCAATATTACACACAAAGGACCAATATTATATCACGTTTTGATCGTTTCGTCACGTACAGCACTATGTTGCACATTGGTTCGTAAAGTTACCAAATCTCACAAAACTAACACAACGCGGTTGTGTCCTGGTTTGGGTATGGATCGAATCAGGAAAAGTTTACGTGAAACCATGGCGAATTCACGTTCTCTTTGTAGTAGTTACAATACACACCCGTTGAGATGTATCGGGAAGTAAAATTGGGCGACAATATCCTTATCGCACATCGCATACCATTCTGTGACTATAAATTCGTTCAATTTATTGCACAACCACTACGTGAGGTGCACAAACAGTTTTGCGCACTAGCTGTGTACGTGATTGGGTGGTCGGTTAGCTGTAATTTTGGGTAAAAGCAGGACTGGAATAAATACAATCAACAAAACTTGAATCATATTTGTACCTAACTTCTGATTATACTGATCGTATTTGTTAAGCTTTTTTTTATTAGAATATTCAAGCTTGGATTAAATTAAACTTCATTGAATGATTTTTTTATCCACGTTGGGATGTAATCAGGAAACTGTTTCCTGTAATAATAAACACACTTAAGAAAAAACCTTTGCAGCAACGATTTTTGTAGTAGAGTAGTTACCTTTAATTACTAAAGAAACAAGCCGTTGTTGTTACTCAAAAGTGTAGGTACGATATTACAATCACACGTTTTGTTCTTTTGAAGGACATTGACGACTCAATGCAAGCGCACTGGACAGAAAAGCAAGAAAGATCTAACCTGAATCGTACTCAATGGAAAGGAACAATTTCCAAAATATTGTCTTCGGAAGCTTTTGTTCCGCATAAATGTGTGAACCGATTTGATTGCCAGTTTAGAAAGTGACATCACTTTTGATCAATTTTTTATGCTTTTTCTGTGACGACGGTTTCAATGTTTTCAAAGTTTTAAAGTAAAACTATCAATAATGAGCATTCGATGAAAATTTTAAAATCAAAAACCATGCTACAAAAGAAACATTCAAAGCAACAAACGCTAAAAACTCCCAGAAAAATAAAATGAAAAAACTTTCTACCTTGCAGTCACTAACTTATGTATGAAGTATTAAACCATCTATCATGATAGCACTGTAAAGTAAGCAAAATAAAGGGTAGCAGCAACGCCAAACGAGCAACTACCTACAGAGGTCATTCTCATACAAACCAGCAGAATCCTACCAAAAGTTAGTAAAGAAACACAGTGCAACACCATCTCTTCTTGCGGTCCAAGAAGCACAAAATAAACAGGAAGCCAACCCGGAAAACAATCCGACCGAAACGGCCAGATAATGAGCGAAACATCGAAATTGTTTCAGGTCTGCAATTAGGACAGTGAGCGGGATGAATTTATGGCCCCATTAAGACAGCGATAACCACTACACCAGAGCTTGGGACAGGTCTCTGTACCGTGTAGATGTTGGTGCAGTGAAATATGGCAATGCAGTATACAGCCAAGGTGCATCCTTGTTTCTCGTAGCAGGAGAAATGGATAGAAATGTCACCTTAAAGGTGGTTCTTACCTTTCGATCCTTTTGGTTTGTTTTAGGTCACATGGTGTTGGTGCAGTTTAGCTTTCAGCAAGTTTATTTTTTACACAGTGCTCTATACTTTCAGCTAAGGAGCAGCAACACCAAGTAATTTATTGCATATCATTTTGCACTATGCTCCCTCTCCGGCTAGGTTACGCTGAGCGGGTTAGCCGTGTGAATTGTGAAAAAGGATACGGTAGAAATAGATCGAAACATCACCATACACCAGGTCAGGATACATCCGAATATTGATGATATTTCCCCGTTTTTGAAAGCACCATTCATGTATTATTCAGCATTCCATGTATCTCGTTTCGCATTATACCATACTATTACTCACCGGAGACGATACCTACCCAGCAACAAGTCGGCGGTCGGCGAATCGGCATTATGACGGACCGACCATTTCCTGCAAGGAACTCCCGATTTTAAGCCCCCGAGTACTTGGCCAGGTTGTGCTGGCAGAGGACTGAGAGGTCTATGCAGCGCTCATAAATCAAGATCAGGTTCTGTAAACGCTGCGTACAAACTCTATTTTGTATTTTTCTCTTCCCCGGCAAAGGATTCAATTTTTAAGGATGTCTGAAGCTGTCTTTTGGGACTCAAGAGCACTGCCAGGAGACTGTGGAATACATATTCATTCAGCTTTCTTTTGAGGTACTAGAACTGTTCCATTTCCGTTCGTAGCCCAATATCCTGTTACGGAAAGCTACAACTTCGTTTAGTGTTCAGAGTTTTGGAGTGTTTGTAGTGTTCAGAGGTTTTTTGCAGGTTTTTTGTTGTGCGGAAAAGTTTAGCGATGCAGGTTTTTGTTAAGAATATAGTGTCCTACTGTCTTTCAGTTATGCTTGCATGCCTTGCAGTTGGTTCAGTTCGTTATGAATCGTGAATGTTGAGTGTTTTATGACTCTTGTTTACAAATATGAAACTAGATGCCTACAGTTATTTTTATTTTACACTCCTTTTACTTTTAGTTGAATTAAATATCTTAAGTAAATCTGATAAGATCAATCAAGAACAAGAAGAAAAATTTGACAAGGTCAGTTAATTTTATTTAAACATATTTAAGCAAAATTACAATCCATGTATTATGGTTGCCGTGTATCATCTTAATGTGCTTTCAAATATTTATTTTTATCTTATCTTACATTTTAATAAAATGAAATTGCTATTTAGTTAAGATGTTCCATTTAAAAACATTCAAACACCTTAATTATTTTTAACAAAATTCGCAACTGTAAAACAATCCCCATCTTTGCTTGGGGACTTGTTTTTCAGTTGCTAAACAACAAGATATCAACAAGATAACCGGATCAAAAATATTAGTGAGCTAGTAAAGATTATCGTTCTTTCAGTTTACGCATAAGAGTACTTCCTTGTTTCAGGCAGGAGCTTCAATAAACAATACCTTTAGTTCTCGTTCTTACAACAGAACAGTAATCATTAACGCACTGCCGTGCGGATGCAAATCTAAGTAAGTCATGGTGATGGAAATGATTTACTCAGAAATTGAAGTAATTAGTTCATTTAAAATATTCAATGTGCTTTTTGTACGTATAAATTACCAGCACATCATTTTTTGCCACTAAAACTGAGTTTCGCTATTCTCTTGAAATGAGATATAGCGTCAAAAACCATTCACACGTTGCCTCAATTAAAACACTAAGTCAGCAATATTCAATTAGTGGCGGAAAGGAAATTTGCCTTAGCTTTGCTCAAAGGCCCCTTTTGCCAAGGTTCAAAGGCGTCACCTATTTCGAGCAATTCTTCACCTTGGGAGTGTAAAACTTTGCCCATAAAAATTAGCACCAGTTCTGCCGGGTTTCATCTGTCGCTTTTTTGCTGTATGCTAAATTCTTCTTACGCTAACGATGAACGCAGAAATCAAGGTAAAATGCTTTCTTGGAGGTAATTTTAGTAGGGCATGAGGGCATCATTTCGAAGCGTCCCGTGCTTCTAAATTACCAAAGTAGATCAACCTATCCTCGTATTACGCCGAACCTTCCTTCTTATACAATTCGTGAGAAAAATTGTCCAACTTTTACAAACTCCAACAAAAACGATTTAATTACATCGGCTGTGAGTGGGAACGAGCGTTACCTGCGCTCGTACGCAGAAAACAATACCACCAAAACAGGGATAAGCTACTTAATGAAAGCGTGAAGGTTGCTCTCGACCCATCGTAACACCGGCAGCACCATCGGTCGGAATCAATTTCCCGAGCCTTTCCCGGTCACTGCAAACGAAAATGCAAATGATTGTGTCGTGGCGGAATAAATGATGGCAGAAAAAGTTTTTTAATTTCACCAGCACAATGAAACTCCTCTAGCTTGTTTGTAAAAGATCGTGTAGATTTTGGTCAGCGGGAATAAGCAATAAGGTCGATAGGACTGTATGCATTCACTTAGGAGAGTTGGTTTGGGTAATACTTCTGATAAAACAAGATAGTTAGTAATTCATTGTACAAAGGTAACATAAGTTAAACTCAAGCAATTTTGTAAGGAAGTAAGTGTAATACAAACAAAGAGTGTCAGGTATACTAGTTAAACAAAAATTCAGATCTAGAAGCATTCTGTATTAGGTTGTAACGGACAGGCTGCTAGTATCACCCTAGTCATCTACGCACTTTCAAACTTCATATTCTCACAAATGTTTTCTTTAGGACGTTCCATTGTGATTCCTCCAAGTTTTGCAATACTATTACCCGCTATTTACTAAAGATAAACCATATAGGAAATGTGATCAAGTCAGTTGTCGCATGCCCAACGGCTCATTCCAAACTCTACCGTATCCCACTTTTCCCAACGGCACTTGACGACTGATGTCTACTACTGTTCGAAACACAATTACTCACCGGACTCGCAGCGCATATCTTGTCTGTTTACATAAGTATGACATAATAAATGGCTCATGCTAAGATAAATCATCTGCTTTGCATCGAGCTGTTTGCCTTTAGGAAATACTGCGAGCGAATGTAGTGACTCGTGTTGAGCCGAAAAAGCAGTTCGCTTAGTTCGCTTTTTGACACTGTCACTGCAAGAAAACAGTTGTGGTGCAGTGGCAGATCTCTCATTGGACACTTATCTCTTTTGGAAAATTTTTAAATTACAGTGCTGCATGGGGAAACATAATTGTTTCATTTAGCCCCTATCTTCTAAACTGTATCAAAGTATAAATAAGAGGTTGAAAGAAATTCATACGAATTCAGTGAAACTATACACATCCCTTTACCAATTCTTTTTAAACCTATATTTTATCACTGCAAAATAAACATGTATATTAACGACCGTCTGCATGATTAGTTTTCAATTATGCTATCTGCGGCTCTACTCTAGCCCGCAAAAGCTGTGTTCGCGTGCTTGGAGTGCTCCTTGATGACAAGTTTAGCTTCCGCGACCAGCTCGAGCATATTGTTGCTAAGGGTAACCAACTTATTGGCTCAGTGGCACCTATCGCGAAAGCAGTCGATAAAAATTAACCACTGGTTTGGCTTTATCGACCAATAAATTTATCTACTCGAATTGGTATGGCGAACGAAAATTATTTCCCAGTCTATAAAATGATACCGACCAATATAAATACCGATCTAGTAGTTTGGTCAACTGTCAAAACGGCTGCAAAACTACGGTTTGTTTACAAACAAGAACGGTAGTTGGTACAGTTGCTACAGTGGATTGGTAGTACTGCGATATCAAAACGTTTTTTTTTATAATCTACGCTGAACTCTTTATTTTTCGTGAGTGATTATGATGATGGCGCGAGAAATTTGGCAACATAACACATTCTTTCCTGTACTAGCCTTCTAAATACTAGTGGTATACAGTTCCTGGTCAGAATGGAACAGGAGAGCGGAGCCAGCTCCAGAACTCACTCCACAGATTCCTGGAGCGGGTTGGAATCGGCTTCGGATTCAGAGCGGTTTTTCCATCACTAGTGTGTACGATAAGATTTTAGTCAGTCGCAATGATTCTAAGAATATCTTTCTTCTATCTATACAACGTTACTTTGCATTTGAGCTGCTGTTGTTCTCAATATGATGGTGTTTGCCTAAATAGTTGCAAGTCGGTCCCCTTGGTCGGATAAGAGTGTCTACGTGATTCGCGTAATCTTGAGATAGCTAATTGATAATCACTTCTGGAGACAATCAGAACATGTACAAAGATCATGTGTGGAGAAACCATGTAGATAACTTTAATCTCATCATGCACACTACATTTTCATACATAATTTAAGAACTAATTACAGCCAAAATATCTCAACGAAAAACAAAACGAAATACACTAGGTGCTGTTATAGAATTCTAAATATTTTGCAGATATTTTTTTAATTTACAATTAATAAAAAATAAAATATGAGCCCATACATGATTGTAATTGTTGAAAATAATATAAAAATTTATCATTCTATTCAAATTAACCTAAACCGCAGTCCGATCTTCGGATGAAGTGAGCTCTGTACTGTTTATCAACTGCTTCGAGGCAATTGGTAAATTAACGATCGGTATAGCCAATTTCTGTCGTTCACGATGCAAATTACCGATTTTTTTATCGACCGCTCGATTTTTTACCCACGATTTGTATGGTTGCCATGACAGTTGTCTGCACCGTTTAATCGGTTGACAAATTTTCAGCTTCACGATACCAATCCGCCATATTTGTTATTATATTGGTTGATATATTTATAGACTGGTGGTTTACTTTGTTCGCGATAGGTCCAGCGAAACACATCGTACGCGACCTCAAGGATCCATTTGTCATCAAGATGCTGTACTGCTCGCTTGTGCGCAGTACAGCATCTTGATGACAAATGGTTGGTTGAATATGCGTCCGTGGTATGGTGGCCAACGGCGATACGATCTCTAGCCCGTCTGGAGTTGATCAAGCGGAAATGCACCCGGTTGGTTCTCAGGTCTTGGAGTGTGCAGGCGGATTAATAAGGACGATGTGCGCTACTCGGGATCGAGTCCCACAAACAGCGGAACTGCAACACCCAGAGGACCTTTGGCGCAGGACTTTTGGACAATCGGATCGACTCGCCTGTGCTGCTTTCGCTGCTATCGCTGTACGTCCCGCCGAGATCGCTCCGTGCTCGTACCCTACTTGATGTTGAGGCACGCCGTACTAACTGTGGCGCCTCAGATCCGTTCCTGTTTATGTGTCGTGAACTCAACACTGTATGTGATTTTTATGAACTGTCTTTATTTCGGGCCGCATTGATTAATAGAATACGTCTCCTGCGGCCCATTACGCGTTGATCTATGTTTTATGTACGTTTGTTTTATGTATGACACGCTTCAAAAGGGCCCCTGTAGGCGCATTGAATTTAATAAATAAATAACAAATAACAAATGATTATTCCCTTCCAAAATCTGAAGATCGCGTAGTTACCGTAATAGCTAATCAAAATGTACTTTTCGTGCAGTCAACGAGTACGTGATATTGGACGAAATTGAAAATGCAATTGCATCATAACGTAAAAGCAATGTTTTTGGATGAAACTTAGAAAACCCCTTAGACTGAACCATATTCAAGGCACGTACAACAGTTCGGTGAGGGAAAACTTAACGTTACTCACGTTTCTGGTGTAATGGGAAAACGTAGAGTAATGGTAACATATAGAATCTATGCTTTGCTTTTGGTGACAGAACTCAGCGCTCACCCTTTCTGTCAGATTTGGTTAATTATTTTTGAATCTAAAAAATTTAATTAACAGCTGATTCCAAACCAAACAAAGGTATTAAAAAATCTACAAATTATTTGAGCTGCCCATAACTATCAGGTTGCTAATATTTGCTAAAACAAGAGATAAAACGTTCTTTACATATTAAATTCACTTTTATATCATGTCAGTTACATGACCATTTCTTATTTTTTTCTTTATGTTGCAAGAGTCATATAAATATAGGTTTTTGCTAAGGCATGGTATTTGAACCTTTGTGAAAATAAAATATGAAACATCATTCATGTGAGACAAAAAAATAAACAAACAAACATTAATGTGAAAGTACCGATGGCAGCGACCACCACACATCGTCCTGATGGCTGTGCTGCACTGATTGTTTCATTTTTATTTTATGATACCGTTTATTGCAAACCACACATTGCACACTGATAAAAGTATGAATGAAGTAGGGCTTGCTTAATTTTCTTTCGTGCATCGCATTCACTATAATGCTTTATGTGTAAATCATTGTATCGTGACAAATGAAACAAAGCATAACGTTGCATGAATTAATATGATGTGGAAAGCGTGTAATCGAGATTGGTTCCATGCTAATTAATGATGATTGAAATTGCTTTCTGCATGAGAAGATGAAGGGAGCAAAAACAGAAATGCAACACAATGCACTTCATAAGCGACTAAAGGTGGAACATTAAACAGTAGGTGGATAAATAAACAAACTCCATTTTTCATTTCAGAAGTTACGTTCAGGCTTTATGGCTTAAATAAATAACTCCTCGTTCTGATGTGATATAATAGTACTTTTTTGTTCAATAATATTAAGGAAAATATGTTGTCATTCATGTTTCACGCAAATATCACTTTTACGTCTCGATCCTGGCTTCTTGAAGGTGATTTGAATATTCATTTTTGCTGCCCGAGAACATACCTATAACGGTACGTAGCAGTAGCAGCGTAAAATTAATGCAAATTGTTTCAAACTCCATCATGCTTTCGAAGGGACAGAAAGAAAACGCCCCTAATCAACACCATGAAGAGCTTGCAGGCAAAGGCGAAGTTTACGTGTGTATGAATGTAGCACCTTGCACATTCTTCCTTCCATCCTTGCGTGGAACTCATGCAATCCCATCGGGAGGCTCGAAGGAAGAATGGAAATTTCTACCGATGTAAGCATGACCATTCGTGATCATACGTCTTTCGACTGACTTCATAGAAATTTAAATTCCAATAACATAATAACTATGTGTCCCTCGGCTCGTGGTAACGATGGCAGAAAGAGTGCGTCCTGGGAGTCGGGTGCGATCGTGCTGGGACTGCAAATGGTTCCTTGCACGATAATCATTTTTTATGTTCGGTGGTAAAGAAGGTAAGTACAGCCCGTTCAAAGGAGAAGACAGTCCTCTGCTAGCTTAAAGAAGTATACACTTTTATTGTCGTATTTTAAACACCCTGAAGAGCAATTAGCCTTTTATCTTCTCCTACACTTTGTCACGTGAACTGTTGCACTTAAGTCGAGCATCACTTTGAATAACAAGTTTTATTTACAGGTTGAAAGCGAGTTGCTTAAACATATTCTGTGTAAGCAAAATCAATTAAAAGAAACATTGCAAATCATCCATATATTAGATTCTTCAAAGCTCATTCAATTGGCAAAAATTCTGTCCTCTGCAGAAAAAAATTCTCTACAGCAATAAAAGCTCCGTTATTGAGTTTTTACTGGAAGGTGCCTTTATGAGATGCAGTAAAGTAATTGCAATAGTCATCTTGACTATTTCTGCTCGAATCTCAATCAGTATTGAAGTGATAAGAAAACAAAGCAAAGAAAACATGCATGCATGCAAAATACAATTTTCTGGAACATAAATCTACATTGCTTTTGAGGTTGTAGATCAGAACAACTTTAAAGCTCACAATTGAAAATATGCAACGAGACAGAGATTTTATAACATTACTGACAGTTGACCTAGAATGTTATATATTTTTTTTCGTTTAATCATCGTGCAATTCGTTTTTCGTTCGGTGAAGGTTATAAAAATTAATTCAAACTCAGAAAAAGTAAATTAACACGAATCGCTTCGCAAGCGATACTGACACCATACCAGTAATAAATATTACCAAAGAATTTAGGTCTTTTCATTTTCGTTCTTTGACTTTTAGCCCCTAGCTATCAAGTCAACCGTTGACTGCTGCTGGTTAACGAGAATTGACAATAGAGTCACGAAACATGTTTGAATTTCGTAACACAAGCTAACTGAATACGGTACGGTACATCGAATTCGACTTGACTTGCGTTACGTGCCCTCTCCGCGCTATAATCGAAATACTCACGCCCGTGGATCGAACTCAATTTTCACCTAATACAATCTAAGACTTGCAAAAGCTGCCGCATTGCGAAAGCCGGATAATTTCATTGATTTCTTGAAAATTGAGGGGAAAACTTTTTTCCTTTCTTTGCTCAAGCTCCGTGGAAAATGATGTTCCCTGGAAGGTGTGGTACGTTAAGTTCAGCCGGTGGTGCACAGTAATCCGGGTGTCAAATGCCATACACAGTACCGGCTGTGTGCTAATACTTTTAATATAGTTTTGCACCTTTCCTAAGCTGTGCTGTTAGAAAGAAAGGAACAATATTTTAAATTCCAAGCATTGTGCATCAGTTTTCAGAACTTTCCTAGTGATGCTCTTTATAAAAAGTAAGTGTTACATACCTTGTTTTTCAGAATATTATTCATAGACATGATCGTTTTTGGGGCAATTCACTTATTTATATAAATTCCAGTTAGCGAAAGAAAACAGGTAGGGTTAACATGGAACAGTGGAAAATGGGATAACAACCATGATTTGCATTAACGGTACCACTTTAACAATATATTTGATTAGTATTTGTGGTATGGTATTTGTGAATGTTTAAATACTACCGATTAAGTGAAATTGACAGCAGTTTGTTTGGGACACAGAATCGTTACCGTCATCGTCAACAGAATTATTATATTCAGAATGGTGGAGAAAAATGATAAGTTGTAACTGAAACTTGAAAAAGAGAGCTGTAATCGATACACAATTTGTTTGTACAATATTTAAAAAAAGAGTTTTTGTTTATTGTACGAACAAATTTTTAGTCGATTAACCGATACTTCATATTTTAAACTTTAATAGCACTTTATTGAATTGAAACAGTATCTCTGTGTGCTAGAATGTATCATCCATTCCAGAACCAACTAGTAATCCATAGAAATAACCAGTAACTAGGAACTAGGAGCAATTGTCAATAGTTCATAATTATATCCATCTGTTTAAGTTCGTGATTGTAAATGATGCCAGAATTAGGAGAAGCTCGTGTCAGTGCAGGTTTAAGCCATAAGTTTAAAAGCATTATATCAATTACAGTCCTTATCTAGCTGCATTTTCGTTTGAAGATTGAAATCTCTAACTAAAGAACATGTGCATTAAGTTGTGTTGCACAGCCTTGCACTATCATGATTTGTGAAGCTTGTCAATACTCAGAAATTCCAGCTTTACACCTCAAACTCATGAATATTTACTCTTCAAAACTGTTTCCCGACCAGTTTTACGATGAAAGTTAGGAATGCTCATCAAAAGCATCTTATTATGCCATTACGTTCCGTTTTGGTATATCGTTTCCCTGACATGTTTCATGTACCTTGAATTGATGAGTGCCAGAAAGAGAGAAACGACGACAATAATTCAAAGATGCATCAATATAAACCATCATATTCAGTTGTTGGCGTATTCACTTTGAAGGATATGGAATCCATATCCACTTATTCCTAGAAATCAGTAGTTACTTCTTCGCGATTGTTGTTGGTTGTTTAAGCTACAGAACGATTTGCTTGGATGGTTTCCGTTGCATGAGGACAGAGTTCATGAGGGATGTAATTTATATGATAATTCATGAGACACAGGAGACAAACTCCCGTTGCGGATAGCGTTTTAGCATGCAGTTGATGCATCTGGATTGATACTTTAACGAGATTATGTTTTATATGTTTAAAGCATCGCATGTTTATAGATATAGTTTTATAGTTTATGTAGTTAGTAGGTTAGTATATTGTTTATAGATTATAGTATATTAAGTACGCTTTCTGTTAAAATAGATATCGTCATGTTCATGTTCACTGCAATTGAGAATCGAATATAGTTGTAGAAAATTTAAACTTGGTCAAAATATGTAGTACCTCCGCGCTGTGTTTGGTTGAGTGAAATCATAACAATGTATTTAAAACCCTCATGTATCCAATTCGACGGTTAAAGTCGTACCATTACGATGTTCACTGCAACCGAGAATCGTTTTATGCGCACAGCATTATCAACTAAACGATTCAAACGACCACTGAATCAATCGAATACTGATCTGTGTCTTTGCACTGTGTGACATTATCACATCATATTTTCTGTTCAAACGATGGCAAGCGTCACCGGCACGATCTTAGCATTGAGGGTGCGCCACTTTTACCAAAATAAGACATCACGTTCATGCACTTAAAAGTTATAGCCATGGTCGTGTCGTTAAATTTAAATCAGTATCATCATGGAACGTTCTTGTGTGTATGACACATTTCACTGTCTTTCTTTGCGAGCGCGCAGAAATATTGAACGTGTCACTACGAAACCAGTATGTTTTTTTACCTGTAGACTCGAAATCGAGAGTAATTCGATTTTACACATCTGTTCACACGATCGATAGTCACCGTGTACAACAGGAAGCTTTTGAATAACACATAGACAAGCATAGAAATTTTGTATGACGAAAACTGGTTTGACAGTAACGGTTCGGTTTTTTGTTAATTGTTCAATTCTCTTCCCTGAAAATTCTCACTATGGAAAAAATAGCCTCCCGGAGCGCTTGGCTGTATTTATGATATTTAATAATTTGATATTTTTTTTGGAGTTCAATGTGCCACGAAGAAGCACATCAACTTAAATTTGAGAATAATTTAAAAATATATTTTTGATACAGCACTGCGAAAGAAGGTTCAGAGCTTTTATTACTTTTGTTTATGCAATATATTTTCATCGTAAGCAACCTTCATCGAATACCTTAAGACAAGAACATTTTCCTATTTCACATGGTATGAATAATTTACATTATAGATGGTTTCAACACCATAAAATTCTTTTTCAGTAGCAACAATAAGCTACTTCCCTAACTCTACTCATTCTCAATTTGATATCTAAGAGCAGTTCTCCCAAACAGAAGTACGAAAATCGGCCTCAAAACGTGCTCTTCAGTTTAGCCCATAGTAAGTCAAATGTTCTTCACGTGACTATTGGAATGGAATAATTTATATTTTCCTCGAAGCTAGCGCAAACCATCGTGACGTTTGTCACTAGTATGGGATATTGATGAGGTTCTACTATCACCCACCGGTACTGAGGACGGGGTTGCCTCGATAGTGAAATGTTATCAGCGATGCCTGACATGGAAGTCTGAGCAGTTTCTTGCTCGATGGCGCCATGCTTCATCGAAACCCATCCAGAATGAAAACATGCCGATGGGTTTTCTCCCACTGCACACAGGTATCATAACTTACGAGATGGAAACGGGACGAGGGAGCCTTGTGTCACGCTTGTAAGCGAATGGATGAGTGTGCTTGTCATTGGACGTGTTCCATATCACGTGAAAACGATGCCATTTCAGCTGTGTTGATGTTGTGGACTACCAGAACCATGGCATGCGCGTAAATCTTGTCGTAAGTTATGCATTTTTTCCCATGGTTCTTAATATGCAATGTGACAGGATTCATATAACATAAATATGTTTTACATGGAAAACACGTTGAATTGCTTTCTGTTATGAAATGCGATTTCTCATACCTGTATGCAGGGCGATATCATTATTACCGTAATATTGTATATTGATTTGATAGTTGTCATCCAGTTTTGGATTACAGAACATTGTTTTTGTGGAAAAATAAGAACACTAACCTGACTTTAAAAGTAAATGAATCTTGATCTTTATTATTTTGATCCATAAGGTAATTTATGTTGTTGTTATAACGTGGTAAAATACTGTATTTATACGTTTTCTATTCTCTTTAATTGTTCTTATTAACATTGCCCTGCTCAACAAAATGATACAAATAAACAGTTTAACTTCACAATCTATTTATGATTGAGGATTTTCTCGACTGTATTACTGACCATCATATTTGGTATTCTATTAGCCAATATTAATAAAAACATTTTTAAGATAGTTTTTCTTTAAAAATAACAACAGTTTTGAAAAAGAACATGCCAATGATTACTTGTTACGCTTCTGTTTATAAAAACAGGATCATAAAACAGAACCCAAAACAGCGTAACCTTCATCGTGTTTTTGAGAGTTTATTTGAGTTCAGCCGCATTGTCCGCAAACTCCAGCACAGAAAGAGATACAAACTGAAACTAACCTCATCACTGTCTATTAAATATGCCTAATGCGTCTATGGAAGAGTCCGATTGCAAACCTCATTGTGCTTGTTTCCATGAACGACGCCGTACAAACAAATGATGATTTCCATCACTAGGCTTCAGGTACGCGGTTTACAAAACTCAACACCCCACTAGCAGGATCCATCTCCTGTGCTCCCAAAGCCCTGAAAATGATGTCCAACAAATTCTACACCAACCAGTCTGACCGATCAGGTGATTCCACCACAACACCTTCCCACTTTGCACTGTGACGACCTCAAAAAGCTCGCAACTGAACAAACGTTTTCAAAAACCACAAACGGTCCGTGGTACGAGTGAGTTGAAGGAATCTGTTTTAATTAACATAATCGCATTAAAACAGGTGGGCACACACTAAGTACATCCCACAGCTGCTCCTGCGTGCCATTTGCGAGCGCCAGACAACCCAAAACTCGTTCAAATGTGGTCGGAGTGCTCATCACTCCTCGCTGCACTGTATGGGCGAATGTTTTATTTTCTTTCTTTGCTCGCACCGCATCCACAAAAACAATACGATTGAATGTGGCAGATGGAATTTTGGAAAACAGTACTTGACGTAATCTTTTTATGTTTTGAAAATGTTATGTTCCTGAGCTGGAAGACGCATGAAAGCATATTCGATGCAAGGGTGGATTAAAATTTTCTTTGTGTTGCCAACCGAAACACATTTCAATTTAAAGGCGAGAGAGTGTTTATAATTTCTTGTTTTGTTTGTTTTTTTGTTTCTTTTCTCAAGACGGATTGAAAAAATATAAACCTGATAAATCAAACATAACCTCTATTTTGCTTTTGGAAACGATAATTCATTCTTCAACGTAAAAGAACTGCAGGGGGAAATTTCATAGAAAAACATTTTTGCATCTTTTCCTATTTTATGTTTATTGTTACAAACGTTTGATTCATTTTATTATCATTTGAAATAATTTTTGTTCGTCTCAATGTCGAACGTAAAACAAAATTAAAAATGCTTTCAATCTTCATATCAAGTGCTACATGCTCAAACATCTGCATTGAAGAATGCCATCAAAAAATAAGATCAGCTTATCAGTGTATCAGTTCTACTGTTTTACGCAAGGCTTAGTTCAACCTTCACTAACAAACATCACCGCATTTACGTTCGTTACGATGATCGTTGCTGCTAAAAAGCTTAACAGTAGCTAATTCCTGCTTTCGAATATTTGTTTCATTCTCCAACCTCTTTAATATTGTTTTGTGAGCCAGGGATTAAGTAAGAACAGAAAGAGTTCTTAAGCTTAAGCATCTGTTGAAGTAGAGCTTTGCAGAATGGTAGAGGCAGCACTAGTGGTCGATCGTAGCTTGTGTGTCGCAAGGTACTATTTGCTGTAGTGTTCTTGCAAAGAGTTTAAGTAGTTTTTCAGCTTCTGCCATAGGCACACTTATGCGGATTGAATAAAGGTGTTGAAAATTGTAGCTGGAATGAGTGTTAAAGTCTGCGTTTGTGTATTATGTTGCTTGTAGAAAAATGTTCAACTAAAAAAACTACCAACTCTAACTACTACACGTCAAACACAATCTCAGGGGAAGGTTTTCAGAAAATACTAGAACCAGAAGTGAAACTGCATAATCGCGACGGCAAAGTCGGCGGTGTAGTGTGATGTGTGACACCCGGTACCAGAAAGTTAGTCTTGTTAACGGCTGCCGGTAAGCATGTGAATACATTTGGAAATGTTGTACGTATGTGAACTGGTGAGAAGTGTCAAGATAAACCTGGTACAAGTTACATACGAATTGAAATGCTGGAGGGCGAACGTCTTTGTTGACGAAAGTACACATTGACTCTTAGCCAATAAAAAACTCTGCTCCTCATTATGGTTTTGGGATTAAAATTCAGTTGAAAATAATTTACAATAAAATATTAAAAACATAAAATAGAAAATTATTTTGTACGAAACACAACAAATTAACCGCATCTGTTGACCCACTGTCTCGGTGATTTTTGCGTAAGTCAACGCAATTGGTTTTAAGGAATAGTTTTGATGCAGCCAAAAAAGGTCATATACTCTGTCATGATTGAATTTCATGGAGATTAAAAAACTCTGAGAAGGATACTGTATTACATTTACTGTATATCTCAAGCAGAGTTTTGCTTTGTTAAGCAGAACTGTTTATCTAAAACTCCCTTCATTCAATTCGGCACTCTGTAGCACATGTTGCTCTAAAGTTAACTTCTGTCACTTCTTTCATGCAAATGGAGCCTTAAAATGATGAAGCAGTATACAATTATGTTATCTGTTCACACATGAAGAAATTTCAGCAACTTCTAATAGCACGGCTCTTAACGTAAGTCGGGCGTAAATAATTTTGATTTAATTAAAGCTGTCCACATCGTACGAAACGAGGCTTTATTTATATTTATGGTCCAATTTTCAAAGTGCAACTGCATGTATGCGGCTCGGTTGCCTAAGTAACCGGCAAAACCGTATCATACCGTCGAGGTTTCCTTTCTCTCCAGTACGTTTGCGCTCTCTTCCTAGTTTGTCGCTGTTTGCTGCATGCCTTGTAAATGGGATACTCGAAGAAATGCTCTCAATTTCTGTTGTTCGTGTCTTTTGAGTACGTAAATTTAATTAGGTGCTCCACACTGATGGCTTGAAATATAAAGTGGCTGTTTCAATACGCTCAATTTAGAATTGTCTGTACGTTAAAGAAGTTGAAATATATGTTGTAATATGAGTTGATAGGTTCCTGGTGAAATCATACGTTAAGTAGTAATAAAATCTGTCATTTGAAACAACCAGCTAAACGTTTAACAACAACATTCAACATTCTATACACGAGGATTAAAATAATAATTTAACTGAATAAGTTCTCTTGTAACATAGACAGCATCGGCTCGACTGTTGCAAACCTCCAATGTTCATGCATGGACATCCACATTCGAATCATGCATCGGATTATAGGACGGATAATCCTTTGAACAGTGTAACGGAGTTGAGCCATGCACACGCTTCGCATACATGATAGGAGTAAGTTATTATTTCCTAGTAGCTAAAACTGGAACCTTCCTCATATAGGATGCGACACCGGTAGGGACGTGCTCTTGGATATCTTTTCAACTCACATCGCCACCCATAATCGTTACAGGGACGATAAAGCGCTTGTGTACGGGTGTGTGTATCCTGTGAGGTTGCAAAGTGAATTAAAACTTTAGCTGTCTGTTCGTTAACAAGTAAAAGTTTTTTTTTGTATAGTTGCCAATTTTTCAGAAAAGCTATTGCGTGAACTAATTACTCTTTAACAACTTTCATGAACAACATGCACCCGAGGTTATTCGCTTTGCCGACATAACACGGGAATTTGAGTCTTTAAACCTCGGTATAATTGAAAAAAAGCACTGCAACGTAATGTAAACATAGAAGTTAGCAGTTGCCTTAGGTACACCATGAATTCTGTTTATACATTTTCACATCGCTTATCATTTTGCGTTCTCCAAAGAGGTTTATTTAAAATCAATGAAAACGTTTCATTCAGTTTAAATACGACCACGATAAACAATCTTGCAGGTGCGCTGTGATAATAGTAGTGCCTTCCATTTTCTGTATCAAAAAGCCGCACAGAAGGAGAGAGAAAAAAAACACATGTAAAAACTATTCCACTTTCCTCTTTGTTTTTCTCATAAAGTACTATGGTTGTGCATTTCCATAAGCAAAAACATACAAAAAATACTACCGGCAACTGCTATTTTCAAACCAATCTTGAAAAATGCAGCGGAAGCAATTTATAAAAGCCTGTGCCCAGGGATTTGGCTTAAATTGCCGAGGAATGGTACAAATGAGTCTTTCTACCACCAAGAGACGAACTTGAATTCAAGCTTGGGAAGGTGAGTAAGAAGCTTTCGTAATTTAAAAATATATAATGATGTTCGTTGCAGTGTTTCGTTCTTGTATAGTTCCTTGCTGCTGTTTTTTTTTTCATTGCAAGACCAATATGGTAATACCGCTTACCTTAAGTAGCTTAGGTACATAACTTCTCCGTATTGCATGTACTATGCGGTCTCATAAAAAAACATTCTTCATGATTGTTGATTTTTCAGGTTGGGTTGGGCATTTGATTCTTTAAATTAAAACATATCCTAGAAAACGCTTTAAAGATGTCGAACCAAGTTTCTTTAAATACCAAATTTAAAATAACAGACAAAATCATTGAAATTGCATGATGAACATATTTTATAATGTCCTCCTTTAGCTTCAATTATTATTCTTCTAAAATTAGTGTTAAATATAGTGTGCGAAGAACAATGTAAACACACAAAATATTTCTAAACACAATACACACAAAAATGCTACCTTTAACTCAAACAGAGAGCTCGTGTCTCTCGTGGCTAACCTGAAGTTTTTTTGGGTGGCAATAGCGCACCGTTTTGTGTCCCTGAGCGACGATCGATAATTGCAGCTAACTGCCTTGCGCTTAAACGTGCACAGTTTCACCAAGTAGGTATCCGTCGTTCCCCTGCTGCTGGATACAATAACTCGCGCCGGTCAGCGAGCTGCCGGGCACGATACCATAAAACATGTTGACTCAACTGTCAAAATCATCACCACCCTCGCGCCAACGCCCGTTCGGAGGTGTAATCGTTCCCAGAGGACTCGTTAGAAGCAGATACTTTGCAGTGCCACCGGTTTCAAAGCGACCGTCGCTTGGATGCTAACATTTGTTTTGTTTTCAGGGTGGTAAAAAGGGAACAAGAGTGGACCATTTGAACCATTTTCGCCATTGATATGCGCCGAAGAGCACTCGTGTGTGCTGTTGTTGAGTGCGGAATTATTGAACCATTTCGTTGAAACTGTTGTATAAATAGGGAATCATTATTTTAAGTAAACGGTCTAGCTAGCATTGTTGTGGATGTCACCTTTACGGGATTGAACATTGCACCTCGTGTAAAGCATTTATGATTTCTTTAATTTATGACATGGCATTCTTAATTGTATGCTGCACAAAAGTCTGTAATAAAAAAACTTAAAGAGGCGGGTGCTACGGACTATCTTTGGCGGTGCATGCGAGCAGGGCGTATGGAGGAGGAGAATGAACCACGAGCTT
>KB671907.1:97405-108131 GCA_000349105.1 Anopheles epiroticus
AAGTTTGTTGCTGCTAATGGTGGTGCTGCTTGCACCTTAACCTAGGTAGCAAGCTTTGACTATATTCTCATCTGGCTAGTGCGGTTCGAGATGCATGCGTTTAGTGACGAGCGAAATTACCGTATCAACATAGGCCTACAACGCAGGTTCAAGGTAAATAAAACCTAAAGTTTAAAATTGCTAAAAGTAGTACATGGAGTTCATTGCTTTGCTAAGTTTGTACCATATAGACCTAAAAGAGGTAACAGAAGCAAATGGTCATCAGAGTTTGTGTATGTCTTATTTCATCTTATGTTGTAATGTATGTATTGATTATAATTAGAGAGCAAAACTTCAAAAATCATAAGTTTCTGTTGGTTTTAGTAGTGACTTCACTTTAACAGAAACAACCTTAAAAAAAGAAATGTTATTTTGGTACTTCGAGGAAGGTAGTCTTTGGCTGGTCTTTTTGCCTTGGAAGAGGGTTATATTTTTCCTTTATGGTAGTTTTTTTTTTGGTAATCAGGAATAATTGTTACTTGAGATAGACTCTTCAAACCTTTAAAATCTTTCAAAAAGGCTCACTTTCTAACCAAAAACCTTGTTATACCAAGCTTTTCGTTCCATCTTCTACGGTGCTATTGGTCAAGAGTAGAATCGTTACCACCAACATTCGGAATAAATAACTATATCAAAGTTTTTCCCACAGCAACTTTGTGCTTTCTGTTCCTTGCTTACAGTTTCTCTCCATTAACCAATATCAAACCTGATGGGTTAACCAAGCTGTCTCTTCCATTGGTTTCCGCGTTTCCGCTCAATTGAATATGCTGCTGGACAAGAAGGCAACCGCACCATAGGGCAGCTCACTGTTAAAAGGATGCTGGCAAACGAACCAAAAAAAAACGACCACAACAAAACAACAAGTCATCATTACGACCAATTATTCGAACCATGTTTTGCTAACGCTGAATGTACCGACCAGCATCCGACAACTTTCCGGATAGAGGACGGACAAAAAACGAATGAGCCGAGCCAGTACAAAGCATGGTCGGATGCGGGTGGAACAACTCGAACAACACAGTTGTGGGCGACTGACGACCGAGGACCAACTTTGGCCGTAAATCTAAACGACACAGAAAAGCGATATTCTCCCGCACGGTAAAAGTAAATCTAAATTAACGAAGGTGTGCGTGGCCGGCAGGAAAGGGAACGTGCGGGAAAGGTTCACCGAAGAACTGAACCGATAGAATTTCATGCCATCAGATGGATATCGCCCCGACGGCACCGCAAAACACCGTAAGACACTTTGATTCCGTTAACAGGTCACTAATTTAATCAATAAATCACCACCAAAACTTTAACCGTTGACATGGTGAGGGAAAAAGTTTGCAGTAAATAAATTCAATGAAACCCCGTCAGGAAGGCGCACAGTTGGTATCGCTTCGTTGATGCTGTTGTATTGTCCAGTTGGTGAGAAAAAAAATTATTAACCTGTTTTCTGTACAGCTTTTAAGCTGGTTTGTTCAATTAAAATTACGATTGAGAGTCTTTTTACATGACACATTTTTATAGAACGTGGTTGAAAATATGGGAAATTATTTGATTTGTAATGCGTAAACAGTGTATATTATTGAGCATATGTGCATTCAACGGTCAGTATGTGTTGGGTGCTTTGTCCATTTTTTCCTGACCATGATGTATTGAAGTAGCTTAAAACCGGAAAATTTTCTCAACGAGTGCGGATAGTATAACAAAGAAAGTGGAAAGTCTGGATTAAACGTAGACTTATTTGTTTAGCATTTATTGGTTTATTTTTTTATTTTTGAAAGCTTTAAATATCTTATTGTTAAAAAAATTCAACTATCACTTTTGATGAATAAGAGAGCAAAAATCCATTGTGTGTAACTTTACATTGATTTTGATACGATAGTTTTCATCCTGTTTTTGTTTCGAATTTCTAAAATTGTTATCCTAATCGGCTTGCGGCTGTGCTTACAAGTGATCAGTATAATCTGTGTGTACCCAGATCTTTTCACCGTTCAGTCTAAGTAGAATTTAATTGCTTTCTTGCAGTGTCCCTGGACACTGTGTCTGTGCCACCGCGAATTACACAAAGCGCATTCGACAGACCCGGTACTGGCCGGAACTGCATCATTTGAACATTTTGTTACTGTCGGTTCGATTCTTGATGCTCTTAGATGGTATTTTGGATTTTTTTTCTGTTACTAGCATCACATCTCTGCAGATATTTTTTTTTGATTTACCAAGGATAATTTTTTGACATACTTTGAAAAATGTGCTTTCGTTCTTTCAACATAACAAGTCACAACCAACACGTTTCAATTTTTGTTTTTTGATTTTCCGAAACTATAGCGTTGTCGTTTGCAGTCAACAAAACTCATCCCATTTTTTTTTTGAATTTTTACAGATAATAGTGCTTCAAACAACTGGATGATATTTTATTATTCATCAGGTGATTTACACACTGTTTGTATACTTTTTCTTTTAAATCCATGCACAATTGTATTTTTATTCATTTCCAACAAAAATCACATGCTGTGTGCTGTATTTTTCCTTTTCCCTCTATCACACCGCAGCCAGATGGTCATTTTGCCTTAGTTCGACTTGAACAGACCCGCTCTTTCATGGTTGAGCACAAAGAAAATGGACACATTCATCTTTGCTGCTTCTGCTGGTGGTGGTTTGTCGCGTGAGATAATGTGCCACCATGAGTGTGTGAAGATTCTTTTATCATTACTTGGCCCATATATTCCTGACATAAAATATTATTATTGCGCATAAGCAGGACCATATTTGCTGTTCAGCTTCGTAGCTCCCATTACCATCGGCCCTTGCCAGATGTGCTTAAGAAGAAACTGGAAACAGGAACGTCGTAAATTCAGTGTAAAACGCTCTTTAGTGAAGGTGGCACTAGCTACAGCTTGAATGTTTTAATGTGTCTCTCTTTTTCATTGTTGGGTCTCGCTCATTACTGTAATTACTAGACATAAATATATTGTCAATGTACCAACCAATAGAGAGTACACTTGACGATGAGTAAATTCGAAAACTCCTATAGAAAAGTGTGTTCGCCCTAACCTCATTTAGAAAGTCAATTTCTGAACAAAGCATACAACGAAGCGCAAACATATCTGCTCTAAAATCACTTTTCTATGAAGGTACATTTCATTGTTCGGTGCTGTACGTTTAATCGTTTTGGCATGACCAACCGTATTGCTAAGGTATCATCGAAGTTTTGAAATATTTTTCAATTTATCCTGCACAAAGTCATTGCATCATCTCCTCGGTTGCACTTCAATCCATTGAAAAATTGTTCGAGCATGCTGCTTTCAGACACACTATCAAACGGTATTGCTCTCGCTTCTATAGTCCTCGTGCAATGCGAGATATCCAAGGATATTCATGTCTGCACTGCTGCCAAACTATTGTACCTGCAGCGACATATTTTCTACTGCTCTTCCTTTCAAAATGGAATTTTATTCACTGTCAGTCGAATATTTTATTGATCCGTCGTCGTCCAACGAACGAATGGGAGGCGATCGTTTTTTCATTGCTGATGGCTAGGAGATGCTGAAGAGATAGAGCTGAACTGATAGAGCGATGGAGCTACCGGAAGGTACTGTGACGGTTGCAAACTGGCAGTAGGGACTGAAAACTCGGGAGAGGTTTGGGAGGAAAAACTTTTCAACACACGCAAACCAGCGCAAACTTATACACAACCAAGGACACATTTGTCTGCATTCGTACCTTTTCTTTCTATACGGATCTGCTTCATGTTGGTCTTTAGCGCGCATCGAATTCATCCCGATTGCTGCTCCTGTGTTTCGTTTCGTCTTTTTTCAATTACTATGCAAATTTCACCCAACATCCCCCACCAGGCACGTACGCGAGCTGTACCGAACATACCTATTTTCCAATCGATACGACTCTATCATTTACGTTTTCTTGCGACACGGGACATAAAATTCGAATGCAATGTCAGTTTTTTTACTAGGCTTTGTCGGTCTCATCTTGAATGCTTTTGTTATTTTTTTTTCTTTCCTTTAAGCATTGTGTGGCTTACGCTTTGGTGAGCTGTATCAGCAGAATGGATTGTCTCTTCGGTAGACTGAATATTGACTGCGAACTGGTGCGTGCTTTGCTATGCGGTGTGTAATTTACTTGCAGAACAGATTTTCATTTTCCTCCTACAGTAGAAGCTCGATATGAATGTGTGCGTGACAGTTTATTCTAGTTCACACCTTGAACAACACCGCATGTTGGTTGGTTTATTCAATCTTTCTTTTGCCAGTGAATACTCTGATATCATTAGTTCAACGTTACGAACCATACAAAAAGGACTATTTTTCTGTTTGAATAAAAATCAATAATTGCTTTGCTTAGTTTTGTTGCTTAGAAATCAACTATCTTAAAATCTGAGCAATAGTTAATAGCAATAATACATACTGACATTAATGGTAAGTTGAAAGTTTTAATTAAAAGTTAAGTTTAATGGGCGACAAAAACATAGAATACGATGCACAACATTTCTGATCTGAATTAAAATATATATGCATACGTGTTAGTCATTAATTAAGATTTAACCATTAAATTATCAATACATGGAAAAATAGTCTGGTTGATAAGCTGAAGTAAAACTTCAAGCAACTACTAAAATAGATTTGAAAGCAACACAGCGTTACTCTTACTACCGAAATTATTAAGCATTGGGACATTTGAGTCCCTAGGACTTATTAAAAAGTTATGAAACGATGCGTCTAAACAAACGTGTGCTGCAGAACAAGCCAGTTCTCTTGTTGAGCCTAATTTATGGTCATACATTACTCATTTACTAGAAAGAGAAGATAAACGATACATTATTACAACTTTTGCTAGCCTTTCACGTAAAGTTTGTACATACAAGCACGTGCTACACATTCATTACCTCATTGCACGACGAGCGTTCGCTGTAGTTGAAGCGCACAAAATACCAGCGCCCACCATCACCAAAGAGCGAAGCAATAGGAATCGATTCGATAGCATTTTCGTGTTTGTTACCGTCAAACAATTGATCTTCGTTCATTGCATTACGCTACCCATACCACCCTTTGACAACCACACACCCACACGAATGGTCCGGTTAGGGATCGCGTTCGAGTTTTAGTGCCATTGGATCGAATTGTTGGCCATTGGCGATTGTTCGAATGCACGTAAAACATCCGGAAACAGCTCGATTTCGCCCAAGCATTCGCTTCCGTGCAGCAAGGTGCGATTTATGGGTACGGCATATTGCAATTGCTCATTGGCACGCGACTTTCAGGCCAAAAATGTTATTTTACGTTCTCACTCATCGAAACCAGTGGAAAATGTTCGCTATTCGGTTAGATGTGTGATTGTTTTATTCCAATTTTTATGAAGGGAAAAGTTGTGGTAGTGCTCATACTTCATGTCTAAATAATCGTTTTGTATGCACTCAAATTATTTTTAACCTCCTTTGTTACTATTGTGTTGTGTTGACAATTTGCCAAACTGCCAAACGGGGTACTTCTTTCATAGTGTAGTAATACTTGGTTAATGACTGAGGATTGTTTTAATGTGGCTTGTTGTTAATTTATGGGGCACATCAACAAAACAACAAATGATTGTGTCTGAAAAATGTTACTTTTACTGATGAAACAGAGGCAACACTTCAAGAAATGTGGTCATCAATTAAGGTAAGCGGCACACATGAGACGAAAGGATGCTGTGTTTTTTTTTCCACACGTTCACTTTACTTCGCTTTTGCAAGAAATATGTAATTTGGAATTTAAATAAAACACAGGTTAGAGCTCTGAAATGAATGCTCTGAGCTTGTTCCATGATTTCATATTGTAAGCTCTTTTTTGTTTATCGTGCCATTAAAAATCAGTAAAATTACATTCTTACCTTTTCTAGCATAGAGATATAAAGAGTGCACTGAAAAACACAGAGCCTTCGCATCACTTTTAATAGGGTAGACGGCTTCTCCTTTTTAACAAAGGCTACTGCCCACAGCACTACTCAGTACTATGTGTTAAGCTTAAATTTCAGACAATAAATACACCCAGCATGGTTCCTTTCTTTCCTGTTCAACGTGTTGCCACGAATGCAGCGTCATGAAGCAGATGAAACAGCAATCCCTTATCGACGCTTGGGTGCAGTTTAGTGCAGATTTGGCAAAGCATTTGGTAAATTATAGAAGCAAGCGAGCTTAACCAACACTTACCGAATGCTGAAATGGCCATCAGGCTCCTATTTTCAACGCAAAAAACTACACTAAATAACACTCTTCCTCACAAAGGAGGAATGAAGTACGAAAAAGAACTGTCCCTTCCATAACAGCTGCAGTTTTTCGGATCCCAAGAGACCGATTGAACTGCAGCGTGAAGCGAAAAGTAGCAAGCAACTCTCTGCAAAACCGGACTTCAACTGCATATTGTTCAGAGGAAGTTTTTGTAAGGATAAAGACGTTTTGTTATTCCACTGGTTGTCGAGCAGTGGCTGAGATAACAAACATTTATTATTCCCTTGTGTGATTGATCTCTTACTGTAATGGTGTGTTTTTGCTGTCAGCACAATTGTTGCAACACATTTCCCAAGCAATCAGCACCGAACAAAGATTGTTTGAGTCCGCGCTTACTCTGTTCCTTTTTGTTCTTTAAATTTCCTTAAAACTTTAAAACTTCCAAGTATGTAGACGACTCCTTCCGAATATTTAGTTTTATATGAGTGATTTTGTCTTACAAATTACGGTTTGCTGATATGACAATTAATATTATAATTTACAATAAGAACTTAACACCTTTCACACATAAAAATGTGAATAGATATCAACACTTTAATAAAAACTGATAACACTGTTAGATGCTCACAAATAGTAATTTACCATAGACTCAAAGATACGAATAAACTTATTCATCAAGCTATCGGTCTATTTTCGTTGCAACCATTCCTTCCCGCGAAACCAACACGGGCATTGTGTACGCGTACTAGCAAACTGTCGCAGCAGAAGGTGCCGGAATATGTATTCGTTTCCGCACAACATGGGAAAACACGCGACACCGGTACATGTGGCAGCCCACAGTTTGTCCTCATGTTCCTCGACGAAGCGCAACTGAGCCTTTGCGTTCGCAGGATATCACAGAAGGGCGAAACATTGGCGAACATTGGCGAAACCTCGCTGTCACAGTTGTTACTGCGCTTGTACAGGACGTCAGATAAGCCAGGGTGCATTTTCGGATGATTCAAAACAGCTGCCCGGGTGGTGCACTCATCCTGCGAATACTGCATTTGTTCGATTCATGAACGCAGGTTCGTTGACCATAAAGTTTGGGGGAAACTCTCCTGAGTGCCACACCGCTCAATCATTAGGTCAGCTAGAAGACCAGCCTGTTTGCTTACAGACTGTATGCCAACCGGACCATTGTAGATCAAATTGCCAAATCTCGAACATACGCCGTGGGACATCGTCCAGCCTTTGTTCGACCGCACCTGCTCCAGCATCGGAAATGGTGTCCACCATAAGGTGGTGCTTCCTATGCACGGTCTGAACGAAGCTCTCCCGCGATGAATCGAAACGATAGTTTGTGCAGGCAGTGAACGGCCGTGTTGAACACGATAACGACATTTCGAAGCTGGGAGAGATGCGCTAGATCCAACCGAATAATTAGCACCACAGCAAATGACTCAAAACGGTGTGAAGTTTTGATACCTTGGAGATTTTGAGGCATGTGCTTGATTTCCACGACTGTAGCTGGTCTGGTGATTCGACGACCGTGTGCTAATTATACCACTGAGGATAATTTTGTGGATCCAATCATAGAGTCCCAGCTAGAATCACTGACTTACGTTACCTTTTACCAAGCAAAAACTGGACGAAAGCGGAAAGCGGCCATGCCAGATAAGCTAATGGCCAAATTT
This sequence comes from Anopheles epiroticus, assembly GCA_000349105.1. Classification (NCBI taxonomy): domain Eukaryota; kingdom Metazoa; phylum Arthropoda; class Insecta; order Diptera; family Culicidae; genus Anopheles; species Anopheles epiroticus. The sequence goes on from KB671907.1 coordinate 105,323, forward strand.
GTGTACCCCTGGAAGCCATCACATTACCAACAGACAGAAATAGGAATTGTATCGAATATGGAATGAAGAAACTAGTTCTTAACGCAGTTGCATAATTGTTGATATTTGCTGACACATAAATGAATCTGTTCTGCATTTGAAATCTTTGTTCTGGAGACAGTTTTTGTACTGTGAAAATTTAACTTTGATGAAGCTAAGATGAAGTTAAAGGATCAGATTTGTTGAGTAATTGCCAATCTTTTTAAGCAATACTAATGGAGTGTAGAATCAAGATTTGAAGAACTAATAAAGAATGGCACTATCATGTATAATAAATGACAAACTCCAGTTAGGTTAAATAATGATTCTTGTCCAGTTGTTTCATCTAGTGCATGTATTTAATTAGCTTAAACCTAACACAACGTTGATGTACCAAAAGTAGTTTTATATTTCTACCTCTACCCTACAAACGATTCGTAACCAACACATTTGAATTGGATGCTTCCTTCATCTTTCTTCAAAGTAAAATAACATTCCGAAATGTTCGTGTCGGTCTGTCTGTCCAATATGCAAACAAAAGATCGCAGTGAAATTAACGAGGCGTATAAACGGGAATCCTTTTGATGTTTGCAGGGTTCAAAATTTTGCAGTGCAAATTCAAACACTTCCAAAATGGTACCGTGGTGCGCTTCTCGCCTCATCACCTCAAGCAACCAACCGGCATTCACACACACACACACACACACGACACACCTTGCCACCCAATTATGGTGGCCAACGCAGAGCGTGATGTGCATTTCCTGCAGTGGTTGGAATCTCAGCTGGAAAAGGTCCACATTAATGCCAGCAAATAGCGCCCATGCAAGGTCTGCTATGCTGTTCGCATGAAGAATTTTCGCGAGTAATTCCCATTGGAGAATGCCGCCAGTTTTGCTCGCCAGAACACGGCGAACGAAACAAAAGGAATCGGTGGTTGGGTGCCGTGAGTCGAAAGCTGTGGAATGAGATGATGCATTTTATTCCGTTGCTAGTAGTTGGGAATGAAACTATTTCGTTTTTTTTTAATAAATAAATAAAACAGGTGAGTGAACTCATTTCGTCACATCTTTCCAAATCAACGGCATGCATTCTAGTGCATTTCGGCTGTCCCACATTCTGTGGAAGTCCTTCGAAAAGCCACCAGCATAAAATGCTACTCAATGCAACGTGAATCGTTGAGTAAATATATGCACAAGCCGCTTATTCCATATTTATTCACCAGGGCCGATTCATTGAAAGTGCGACTCATAGGCTGGTCACTGATGCCACTGGGGTGAAGCATTAAAATATACAAACGTTTCCGCTCCTTCAGCTTTATCAATATCGCGTTGATCAAATAAAGCAAAACTGAAATGCACACTTTTTTTGCAAAACGGTGTGGAACGTACACATAAAGGAGATGGTAAGAATTGAAAATATTTCACATAATTTACGAATTCAAAAACTGAGATGTATGTAAAGTATCTTATTTTAGTATTGTTTAAAAATCGTCATTTCTCATTTCAAGTAACGAACACAACACATTCTTTACCTTAACATATTTCAGCGCAATCAGATAGGGTTACCGATTGATTTTTCATGCTGTATGCTATGCATAAAGAAACAATCCTTGGCACTTCTTCTGAGCACATGGTTTGAAAGAATAAAGTATGTCTCATGGATACTTGAAAATTTTCTCTCTAAGATAAAAGTTAAGAATGAAGAATGAGTGAGTCTGTCAACAAATATGAGTATTCCAGCCCAAGTGTCCTCCATTTGGCTGCGTGCATAACATTAAACGCGTGTTTAGCAGCAAAGTATAAAGTTTACAAAAGTGTAGCGTTGTCTTCGTTTTTGCGCTGAAAAGTAGGATCCTGACACCGAAAGTAGATTCGCTTGGTAACACAACACCGTTGGCCACTTTCTGATTCTTGTCATCGCACGTCTATCTACAAAGAAGCTCGCGGGAATGGGGCTCTTTCTAAGTACTGTTTTGCACTTTTCTTTCGACAACTTTTTCCTGACACGAAAACGAGCTCTCTCTCTTACACCCTCACACGGTATTGCAGGTATCATCGGTATCTAAGAACCGGTTTTCCATCAGTCTCACAGCCCCTCACGGACTCTCACCTGCGCGCTATTACCATTTGTTGCAAAATTAGAAAATAATTGCGTTCTCTTGTTAATTATTTCCAGCAAACGTTCAAGTGATCATCATCAACAACTCACCACCGAACATCATTAAAGTCAGTCAACAAGAGAGACAGGACCGGAGTGTAAAACTCGGAGGGTGTTAGGCTGCTGCTGATGGTCTAGAAGCGGTGAGGTGGAAAATAATGAAGCATCTTTATTTTATGCTGGTTTAGCTTGTTTGTTGTCCAGTTTCATTTGCAAGGTATGGCGTCTTCACTGAATGGAGAGAATTCAGTGAAACGTATACTTAAGCATTCTTTGAATTTTGTTGCAGTCCAATGATGCAAGCTTATCTAATTTTTAAACGATAACACCATTAAACTTTTCAGAGACTGTCATTTTGATATCAGTGCCTATCGTTTCGAAATACAGATTTCAGAGCAAAACTCATTTCAGAAATAATCCTGTAAGTACTATTAGAACAATCTAAAACATAAAATGAGCTAAAGAATCGTTACGAATGTAACGGAAAGATTTACGCCACAAGTGCAACCTTCTGTACTTTACAACGTCCCATTTGTTGATTTCGCAACTGACACCGACATGCTAGCATAGAAAAAGGCACAAGTTGGTAGATTGTGCAGCAAAGACCGATGCGGTTGCGGCTCTACAACCAAAA
>KB671908.1:10952-53761 GCA_000349105.1 Anopheles epiroticus
TTAAAAAATAACGCTCACTTCTAAAGTAAACTAAAAAAATTTGGAGTTGAGATACACAGCTAATTAAGAAAGATGTCACTTCAGGCTAAATCAAACATCCATTACGCAAAGCGCGCTCGCGGCTCCACCACAAAAAGCCTTATACATTTGAAAGCCATTCACACAACTTCATACAAAAACCAGCTGACGCAGTAATGCAGTGCCTATCTGTTAGCTATTGGAGTTTGATTGCCATTTTCTGGTTGCGCTAGCATCGCCATATGTCCTACCTGAGAGACTAATGAAGCATTCGCTTAGCGAGCACTTTGCTGGGCTAATGAATGGTTCGTGTGGCATGTTGGCATCCATCGACCGGCACAGCAAAAGAGCATCATCGTTCAATCCGCTGCAGGCTCACCGTTGGTGCGTTTTAATTAGGAAAATAACAGAAAATCCAGCATGTTTTCCAGAACTCGTGTTGCTTCCGTTGTGTTTTTTCGCGCTCTCTCTTCATTTGCCCCCTCTTTGGTGGAACTTTATTCATGCCGCCAAGTCAGTGGATGGGATGCACTGATATTGCCGGATGCGCCATGACGGTGCTCGGTAGCAGGCTTTTGTAATCTGACATTATATGATGTTTTATATCACATTGCATGCAGCCTGAAAGTAGTGTGCTCTATGGCAAGCGCACCTACGCACAACGGTGTACGGACTGTTCCTCTACGATATTCTAAAAAGAACATCCTTGGTGTGCAGACCAGAACTGGACAGTGTGTTGGATTTAAACCCACCAGCTATGGAACATACCAGCTGACGCACAGCGTTAAACTATGTGAAAGGTGTGTTAGCTATGTGCTATCTGTTCTCCCTCGGTTTTCTCAACTGAACGAACTACAACCATTGTGCACGGCAAGCAGAGAATTATTCATTGATTTATTTACCATGAAATATGTAGAAAATAATATCTCTTCTGCCTGTTCCCTAGGTGGTCTCGAACGTGTTAGAAGCTAAGCATCACAGGTAGCGAACCGGTCTAATCCTTCCACGCTATGGAAGTGCGTATTTCGTTTGCCTGAGTTGCACTAGTGTACTCCGCGTGCTATCTTGCGTAGAGGATGCAGGTCGCGTTTCACATAATTTTCTCTCACTCTGCACAGACCATTAACTAATCAATGGTATATCAATTAAATGCAACGGTATTCGTATTCACCTGCAAGGCGGGTATGCGTAGTTGATCGCGGGTCTTTCAGTGCCCATGCTGCACGGGCATTGGTTTATATCGGAGAACCTTTTCAATAGATGAAGGGGAATGAAAGCAACATATTACTAGTACTTTTAGACATTAGTTTATATGTAGTAAAATTGTATTGATTGTAAGAAACTCTTATGTATGGTTTTTTTTCTGTTCGTAAAAGTGGTCTCTAGGCTAGGAGAAAAGCAAATCTTCCTTTCAAATGGGGTTTTCATATTTTGTCCGAAATATTTTAAAATGTACTGTTAGAGAATCTAAGTTTCTCTGGTTAACTGCAGTTTTAATTTTTATTTTTCAGAAAAAAACGGTTCAGAAAAAATGTTTTGCTTGCCTTTGAAAATTGTGTCCTAATGAAAGTGTATCTGCAGTATAGGATTGAATGTTTTCATTAATCATGCCATAATTTTTTCCGACGATTATTTAGCACTTTTGTTGCGTTATGGCTGTTCAACGGTACCTGTTGGTAAACTTTCATATCACAATAGCTGTGCTAAAAGCCATTGATGAAATTCCGATGTTTTAGTAGGGTGGAAAAATCTAAAATTTTGGGGAAATACATTCCATAAAATCAACACTTTCTTAGTTTATGGTATCCAGTAACTCAATTGCTAAGGACCAGCTTTATGGCATATTGTTCTAAAAAAGGTTTTCTTGCTTTCATCCCCAATTATTTTCCAAAGGTTCAAGCTTTTCAAAACAGGTGAATTTCTAAAAAACATCGCTTGATTGTTCTATATTCACCACCCAACGTCACATTCACAACGAATGAAAATTGCTTACGCATACTGCCATGCCGTCTATATACTGTGTCTTGTAAAACCCAGTCCTTCCCTTTTCCTTTATCACTCTTTTGGTGAAGTACCTACGGTAGCGCTTGGCAACCTGTTGCCTATGTGTTTTTCCTGACGCCATAGCGTTTGTGTGGAAACACGTTTTACGCGCGCTACAACTGTGTGCGTGCGAACGAGGCGTAATGTGTGGACGAGATGGGTTTTATTGATTAAATTTTCGCCTTGGACATGCTGTCGATTGTAGGCACACTGGTATCATCATCTGCTTTGAAGGATGGCTTTCTGATGCGAGACTCCAGATGGAGGACAGATGTGATTTAGCTTGCTATGGTTCATCAAAAGAACCGAGGCTACGATTTAGAAATATTTATAATAAATTATTGCTGTGAGCTGTATATCAAATTAGCTAGAATGCCGCAAACAAACTGTAGTTATATGTTGTAATAATTGTAAGGAATTGTTATTTGTTATTTTGGAAAAGAACCCTTGGCTAGCTACAAATATAGTAATGTTATTCTGTATGATTCTAATAGTCTTAAAAACAACATGATATATTTTTTTTATTTTACATTTTTTCTTTAAATATTTTGTAGCAGCATTAACTGCAAGAGTCTTTGATATATAGAATCTTTGCATTCTGTAGTAACGGACTGGCCTTCAACTTTTCTATTGCATGAGTAAATTTTGATGCATTCATTGTAAAGATACCAGCTTTTGGTGCCAGTACAGATTTTACATCGCGTTGCGCTTGTTTCGGGATTTCACCAAAAAGCCACCGAATGAAGGCATCCCGAAAGAGAATCTGTCAATCGGAGGATTATCCGTTATAAACAACATCAAACGATAAACGGTTTTAAATCCTTCAATTTCAATTCAGCTCATGGCGGTTGGTTCTGTTTGCAGGTTATCCTTTGCGTGCAAGGGGAACGCGTAGCCAAATCACAGAATTGACACCCGAAACGAAATCTGGCGGGGAAGCGGTGAACATATGAAAATAAAATTCCATCTTAGGCGCGATTTTGTTCCATCCGTCGCAGACAGAGTGAAGGTGGACGTTGACATTATTGATACATATCCGGTGAAATGGTGAAGCTGCTATGAAGAAGGGTAAAATACACTTCAAGCGCGAATAGAGAAAGATTTGACAGTAAATCCGCGTTGCGTGATTCAATTTCGTTCGGAATGCAGACTACATCGTTCCTGTGTCTAGGCTTTAAGATTTTCAGGTAAAATATTTGGAAATCCATAAAATCTGGCTGGCATCTAGTTTGGGAAGGATAAATTCTTTTGAAACACCTTTAGAAGATTGAATTTTCGCTGAATCGTAGTATTTTGGGATCTTATGGTATTTTAACTTGCAGTGTTTGTTACTGTACGGTTTCACTAAACAAACCTGAAGTATAGTAAAATTTACAATAAATGTTTATCCTAATAAATGTTTGTTTAATATTTGTTAACAAACATACTCTATAATCACACATTAGCTATGTAAAATCTATCCATTAAATATAATCCTAAAGTTTTCAAAGCGAAGCGTTTTATAAACATGCATGAACTGTTGATAAGTAAAAAATAACAAACAGCTTAATTAAATTTTGTCACAAATTGGTGGTAGTTCGAATGCTTAAGCATTTTAACAGTGCTTCACTACCACCGAGTAAAGCGAGTACACGATATTCTAACTCGAAACTCGATGGTTTGTTAGCACAATATGCACAGTTTGCGATGGAACTGAACGGCTTTTTTGAGTGTATAATGGATTCTGTAGAAGCAAAACTTAAATAATTAATTAAGCAAAATGTATAGTAAGTACCGTTAGGATTTTTTATCATTATTTTATTGGAGTTCAACTCGTTTGATTTGATGACTGAAAGTTGAATAAGGATTAGTGCAGATGATAAGGTCAATTTAATTTAACCAATCAAATTTTAATTGTATAAACTAAAAGTTAAACTTGAAATAATTGGTGGTGTAAATTGTAAAGCTGTCACATAAGGCCCGACGTTGTATCGAATCCCATTCGGACTGTTGGTGCCCCTCCTACGCGGGATTCAATATCTTGCAATGGAATAAGTACTAGTGACGGGAAATTGAAGAATAATTTGGAACGGAACAAAACTACGTGTTTTTTGGAAAAGGAATTGAATCGGGTATGGGTGAGACGGTAGTATATTGGAAAAAATATGACTACGGGTGTGGGAGGGGGGAGGGGTTGTTTTTAACAAAGCTTTTAACCGTTCCTCAAAAATATCATGACCGGATTGGGTTGGTATGGTATGTGGTAGATGAGTTGGAATACTTTTGTGTGTTCCAACTGATGACAACTTTTTATCTAAACCTACCATTCCGATCCTTCCGACCGTTTCAACCTTACCAAACGAACCTACCGTTCCAACCGAACCTACCAATCTTACCGCATCTGAGATTCAATCTGAACCTAGCAAGTTCTAAATATTGTGCCTAGTGCCTAAGTTCATTCCAGAACACGAATCACTAATAAGTACATTAAGTTACTTAAAAAGCTAAAGCACATTACTGCTATGGCAGGCTTTGACCCTACATCGGTTATAGAGCTGCTCATGAAGATGTTGTGCCACTCAAGAAAAACCTCATCTTTCAATCTCGGATAAGGCAATGCAACGTCGTGCCTTATATGACAAAGCAGGTCAATATAATAAGGAATATAATAACTATTTATTTAATTCTTTCCTATTCTAAGCCATTTTATCGTTCAAAATTCTGAATGTCTCATAATACAAAACCTCCACAGCTTCATAGAAAACGGACCATAATTTCACGGACAGAATTTCGTTTGTCATTTTCGGACAACAAAAACCTCTAATTATTTTGAGTAGTATCTGTGCACTGTGTACTGACATCCTAATCAAAGAGAGTACAAACAGAGCGTTGCTGTGTTTGTTTTCCCGTGCAAATGTTTCACAGATAAATAAACAAAATTTATCAACATGAAATTTGCAATTTAATTTCCAATCTCTGCTCATCCGTCAGCTTAGAACCCAACCGGATGCATCCCACGGTGCATCGTCAAGTTTCCACCTAGTTTCCATATGTCCGAGAGCGATTTGCCAATGTGATATTGGAACGGCAGACCTGAGCGAGTTATGATAGCGATCGAGAGCTGGAGCTGGAAGATTTCGTCATCGTTGTGCAAAGAGTTTGAAGCCCACTCACTACCACTTTCTGGGATGATTGTAGTAACTCGCTGCACAGGGGGACGGTGGAACGGTGGCTTGGCTTCATATCCAAACAAGACCGAACAGGCACGGCTAGATTGTGGTGTGGTGAGTGAACCGAGAGAAAGTGTGTATTTGCGTGAGTGTACGTGTATGTTATGAGTAAACATCTTGTTTATAAACGATGCTTCTGTTCCAGCAACGGCTAGGGGATGCATCTCCCACCGACTGGTTAGCGCAATAGTGGACTCCGTGTAAAGAGTATGAGTATATGAGGCGAGTACTTAAAGCAAAATTCAAATAAATTTGCAGTTCAAGCTACCCGGACCTATTCAATCACCCACCGGTGCAAACTGGGTACGGAGCGGATTGTGTTGTTCGACAACGGTGAAGAGTTGTGAGGCTGGCAAATTCTTACCTCTATCAATTATGCGGTGTGTTTCTAGCAGGGTTGTTGCAATAAAGATGACTTTATTGCGTAGCGCTTATGCACAGTTATCACAAAAACATGGAAACGCGTTCCCGGTTGGCCGTGTGTGATTAGAAAAGAATCCCTCTCGGGAAGGCTAGAAGGAGGATTTATATTGATAGTCGGCAATTAGTGTAGTGTAAGTAATGAAAAATCCCTCTCGGCGGTCTGTCTGATGATGGTAAATCGTTTGGAATATTTCCTCCCAGTTCTGCTCGCTCTGGTTTGCAGTTCGAGTCATTACAACCGTCCAATACCGTTCAATACCGTCCAGCTTGAGGCTTTTATGGGTGTGAGGTGACAAGAATTTCGCAAGGAGCAATAGCATTCGTTGCCGTTACGGTAACCCGGACGTCTACGCGAGATACCTTGGGCTGTTTTGCGTTTTGGGATTGCAATTGATTTCAACGGCTTGGTGCCACGAGCTTCATTTTCATCCTGCAAATTGTGAAGCAATAATGTTACCCCTCGCAAATAGCGCTCGTGTTCGACCAGCATCCGTTGAGGTAAAGAACGATGCAAGAGCAGCGAGCGAATTTGTGTAGCAATACAATGTTGCCGCTGGGATTGGGCGGGGGTAGCATCTTTTGCAATCTTTGAAATCAGTGGTTCGCATACAGCCAAGCGGCCACATTCGATTAGGAACCGTTTGACACACGGCAAGCTAGGGGAATACGGTAGCGCGTTTTGCTTTGATGTGCAGTTGTTGAACCGAAGATGACTGGTGGATTGAACACATCCATCGAGGGAGGAAGCTTATTTGCAGAATTTGAACTGTGTTTTAAATTATTGCAGGCAGAGGTCGTGTTTATTAGAGTGCATCAATTTGCAACATTTCATACTCTTCACGTTAGTGGTGACGATGTCGGTGGATGGAGGGAAACGGTCGATCAAATGAACTGTGGTGATATTTGAATTACAAACATTCCCTACAACCATCCCCCATCGATAGGATCACGGCAGTTTTACTCATAATTATTATTCGTTCATGCATCATCATCGGTTGGACATGGTCCGTGGGTAGATTTGTTACCGAGCAACATTTTATTGCAATGCGCCGTGCTATTTAACGAGAGGCTTTAAATGAAATTGGTCAAGAGCATTGATAGGTTACAAACTTTAAATTTAACTGGAGAATGTTATTAATATTGGAATGATTATATGAAATCAAGTTTTTTAATTTACTCGTTTAAAGTGTTTGTTTAATTTGCTCTCTAGAGAATAACAATACAAATGCTATGCGAATTCAACAATAGAACAGAGCCTCCTGGAAAACATTCGTTCCACTGAAGAATCCACTGAAGAATTCCACTGTAGCACCTCATGCATAGTGAAGCAACACATGAGAAAAATTTTGGTCTCAGATAGAAACCCAGGTGTCATCGGAGTGGAGGTGTCCTCGGACTAATAAAGAATCTGCTTTATAAATGAATTATCTATTTTATATTTGAATCTTGATGCTTCATTCGAGCCAAAACAACTCTTGAACGAAGCATACTTCTGTTTGTCAATAAACAATTGTAATATTGATCTAGGAACAGGAATCTGGATACTTTGTTTACATCGGAGGAGGGTTTCGAAGACGAAGGCGACTGGGATGGCCTAGAACCATAACGTTACATATAAAATTAGATAGTAGTAGCAGTAGTAGTAGTAGTAATTAATTTTGGACTTGAATGTACTTTTTTTAATAAAACTTTACAAGATTAATGGGTTCGTCCCTGAGCCTTTCCAAATAAACTATTATCTTTTAAGCGTTTGCAAATTGTTTTTTCCTATGTGTTATTTTAATTCGTGTGTAATAAAATTCACAAAAACCTACCATTTTTGGCTGTTAAAAATGTACAGGTTACTTAAGACCTGACTATACTAAATAATACCTAATCTTACTCAATAGCTCCCACAACATATAGCATCTTTTGAGTTATGTTGCTCACTGGTTAAATGCATTTGATTCACTTGCTAGACAGTTATTTCGATAATTCCTACATATTTTTTCTGTGAATTCCTTAATGGTTTCCATTTGCATAATCTTGTTTTGTATTTTGTCCATTTGCTTATTCTTGTTAAGAATCTTGTTTTGTTTCACTTGTATGTTTTTCCGGTGTGAAAGAGCTAAGCCCATCCAAGCTGGAGGTGCGTATGTCAGTAAAGATCGAAAACACGTTTTCTTAATCAATAACTTGTTTTTTACATTTAACCTCGATTTTCTATTTTTATACGAGTACATTGCTTATATCATTTTATCTATTTCATCAGGGTATTTTCTGCGAGTGTTTTGAAGGTGATTTTGAGGTATTTAATGTTATCCCTCCATGGTATGCCACCTTGCCTCATCACTGAATTACTTTGCGGTATTTTTCGTATGCATGTGTTCCTATTGAAATAAATTGCCATGGTTTTGGAGCTATTGATTTTGAGTTCGTACAGTATGTAGCATTTGTTTCTAACGCTAAATTCAAGCAACGTATGACAGTTTTGGGATTTTTTGTTGAGGAAGGTATTGCAAAATCAGCAGCGTACAGGAAATTTGAACAATTTCTCGCCTGAGAAATATCCGATATAAATTATCTAAATATATCATTATATTAAATAAAACTAGGGATAAAAAGAATAGAAAAATAAAAAAATGATTGAATAAAATTGGTATTCAATTAAGAAATTATACAACATTAGACAACAGCAAAACGTTGATTGTTTGATGAATAAAACATAAATCATGGTATGGATTGATACCTTGTCATGTTTCGTAATCTCTGTTCGTCTTAGGCGAAGAATGCGTTTATACGTGCAACTCCCGTACTGGCCTGGCAGCGCACTAGCGGCTGTACGATATTGCTTGCTACAATTTCAAGCGTGAACGGTACAATAAACGTGACAGCATCCCGAAAACAACTGTGACTGGTACAATTTCATGGGCTGCATATAAACCAATAAACGATGCAAATGTCACGATTATAACTGAAACACCTGGGTTATAATTGATGACTTCCTTGGCTTCTTCAACAATTATCACCATGAAGAATTTTAAAATTTTGATTTATATTTTATATTAAAAATTTTGAAAATTAATTTACCTTAATATATCATAAGTATTGATTACATACCTTAGTGTAAGCCTTCCTTAGTATTACTTGATTATCCATGGAATAGCCAGAGCGTTAGTTAGTTTTATCGGAATTAGAAAAAAAAAACAAAAAAATTACAAATCTGTATAAGGCACTATATTTTAGTAAGATTTACTATTTAATTGTCACTCAAATTTACTTTGAGTAAGAGATTGTTTCAACTGAAGTTAAAATAAATGAGAATTTATTTTTAACAAAGAAATGCTGTTTCGTTATCCTACGATTTTTTTAAATTTGTTCCATATTTATCAGGATGTTCAATGCACGTCTTTAAATTTTTATTGCGAGACCAAATGAACTCTGTTTCCGAAATACACATGAAAGTGACCATATTTAATAATGTAAAATCCGCAGAAACTGTTGTGAGCATAATGATTCATTTCATCAATTACAAGCGAAACGTGACAAAGTAGTATAATAACCATTTGCTGAAGGATATCACTGCGCACGATAAAATATCACAATTCCATCACGGTCAGCGATGCCAGCTTTAGAGCGAGACTGATCGTGCCACCACCATTGAAAATGGGAATTAATAAGACCGCAGGCGAATGAACTAACCTTGAAACCGACGGATGCACGATTAACCATAGAGGGACAGTATAACCAATCGAATTGCATACAAATTGTGATATTATTTTTTACGATCAATAACCTACCGAGATTTTGGGTATCAATGGATAATTTACCGACATTTGTTGGTTCTAAGGGATTACGTTATTTTTCGCTTAAACGTGACGCAAGGATTTCATGTTCGGTTACCCAAATATACGACCCGTTTGCATAAAAAGTCTATCACCTCCTCATCTGTGTGCGAGATGATAAAGGGTAAATATGACGGCTAGGGTGATTTTTGAGTCACCATTCACCATAAAAAATGATAACTGTTGTTTGATGGACTACCTGTTAAGCAAATATGCTGTCAATGGTACGGCAGTCGAACGATTGCAAATAAAACATCGCCGCAGGGCAAAGCAAACTAATGAATTCGGCCTGATGTGCCGTTTCCCCGCACGTTGCTCGTTTTTAGAACGAAAATTTTATGTGCAATAAATCATCCAGACGAGTAAAGAGTTGAATACTTTATTCATAATAATTAAGGGAAAGGGAGTCAGGTGCTGCACGGTGTATGCGTACGATGAGACATCACTTCTTGACTAACCCAGAGAGTCCCTAGCGTTGGGTGCGGTCTTCATTGCACGCTTGGCTTCGTCCAAATGCTACAGGTAAAGCAAACAGTAAAACTATCCGTCCCCAATGCTCTGTTAGCTACCGTTAGAGGGACGGGCGTTTAAGCCGTATTGCAGTTTTGGGACAATGGGATGCATTTTGTGCTTGACCGATGCTACCGTCAATCCAATCGTCGCGATTGGTTGGTCATTTGGGTTTTGGGGCTGTAATGGGGGCCGGGAACTCACCTACAATCTGTTCCGAAACAGCCCAGTTTTAGCTTAATCTACATTCAAACAGATATTGGAGTAGTGAGGCGTAAAATTAATATTTTAACATGTGAGACTTGTTTGCGCCAAACAAAAGCTCCAACCACGATGTTTAGCCTGGTTGCTACGTTCGTCGGTGCTGTGACGTGACGGTCGTGGTTTGGGTGTTTTTTGTCTGGTATCGTTCCCTTTTGCAGTTTCTCTGGAATGCATCGAAATAATGCGCTATGCCTTTGCTTTCCATCATTTAGTGCTCATCAATCAACAACCTGTACCGGTTGTTCGTTGACCACCGAAAAAGGGCGCAAGGGATGGGATTGTGCTGTGAGCAGCACTAACGTACACGCGCTTTCAGAACGTGCTCATATTGCACGCTCGCCATATGTGCGTGATTGAGAGATGCTTTAATGCGCAAGCGGTAAGACAGTGTGTTAATTATTATGCGAATAATAGTCGGTCGAGGAGGTGAAATTAGTGTGTTCTGGACGCGAAGAGCAAGGTTAATTGTGTACTTTACATCGCCATCCAGTAGTACTGATTCCATGGAATTTGCCTCATAATGCTGCCATTGTGTCGCTATGTGCTTCAGGATATGGAATACATTTTCCGTAATACCCTGCATTCCCGTTGTTCGAATTGATAGCATTTTTCGTGCACTGCTGTTTGCTTGCATCGCTCCTAAGGGGTGAGTAGGTGGGGTGATTATGAAAATTAAACAACGGTCCATATGAAACCATGCTAAGAATATTAAGTAAATTGCTCTAATGAGCGATTGATTATGGTTTCGCTAGATTATGTGGCTGTCCAGATATGAAGGAGTTTTGAAAGGGTAGTTTCGAGGAACCGTTAGGTTCATGAGATGGTACTAAACATATGGTAATACACGTGCATGTCATGTTTTACATAAAATTTTTCAATTTTTTGCTCTAACTCCAATACCTACCTTCCTGTTCCATAGTTGTATTACATTTGCAATTGTCGTGTACATACATTTCGATCCACTAATCCCCATTTTAAAAGATATCATATATGCTTTTGGCAATCATATACGGTTCATCTTCACCGGTAATGCAAAACATTTTCCAAGTTATAAAAGGAAATGTAAAACTCTCGCCCTTAGTAAGGGTAGATTAGTTGTGCGAGGAGGGTTGAATCGATGGGTTGATGTGTCTTTCAGTGTTTTTTTCCTGGACCATGGACAGGTTGTTTATTCGAAACCGTAGGTTCAGACTGTGCTGCTTAGCTGAAGTACACTGTCGCAGTTGTAGGTACGTTTGCCGAGTACCAAAATTTGGTCGCCTGGGAAACGAAACGAAAGAAGAGAACGGTGTATGCACCGCCAGGGAACAGCCACAAGCTGCCACGCTAGGCGAATTGGAAGGGGAGGTTTTGATGGTAGCTCGCGCTCGAAATATTCTACTTTGTATTTTATGCTTTTATGGAAGCATAAAACTGGTCGTCATGGCAATGGGACGAAGAATTAATTCGTCGTAATTGACAAAGTTTTGCTTGCATTCACATGGATGAGCTAATTATTTTACCGTGGGAGCAATTGTGACGCCGGGGTGAAGATCGGCAGGTTGTGCGGTACTGTGCTGTGCTGAAAGTTGAAAATGTTTGAGCGACCAGGACGATGAGATGTCTGCTGATGAGATGCTCGAAAACAGGTACATGAGTACAGAGAAGAAACAGTTTGTAATAATTCATTTTAATTGGTTCGGTAATATTTATGTAGCAACGGAACTGTAGTCAATCAAAAAGTAACAACAGGTGATAGAAATTGCGGAGGGCCGGTTCGTTTCTGTCAGTTAGTTGGTGCAGGTGTCGGTCAACGTGCACAGAGAGGGCAGTAAAATAATTTACCCACCACATTTGATTGAAACTTATAGCCCTTAGCTTCTCATGAGTACTGGTAAGGTTTTTCGTCCGGCTGGCACACTATCGCAGCCGGGCAAACTATGAATATCAATGAGCAAACATATTGAACTAGCTTACCGATGAGCCTTAATCGAGTTGTATCGGCACTTGTACGTTGCGCCTGGAATGCCGGGTATGCACTGGCACCTCTTTTTTGTATCTGTTTGAGTTGATTTGGCGTACGTACGGGCGGGTGAAACGAACGTACCAGCATCGGTGTCGACTCCTCCGGGAATAGTTGTTGGTCGTGTCGATCGTTCATCGATACGATGTTGTTTCTCGGTGCGGATCCATGTCCAAGCCGAACAGGGCATGGTTTCAGATGCCGTGGCTGCATCTATACGTTGAGAAAAGTGAACCTAATGCGCTGTATTTGCATTTCAAGCTTGCATAAAAAAGTAAACATGTGAGATGGACGAGGAAAAGGAATGGAATGTTAGAATGACGAGAGAACGAAAAGAACGGACCTGAAATGGACTTCTTTTTCGTTTCGGGATAACGGTAGAGTATTGTTCACATAAGTCGTTCCTGTTTATTTCATCCCGATGTTTTTGTTTGTGTGTGTGTGTGTATGTTTCTGGTATCTTTCTAACACACGAAGAAATATGACAAAAAATCACTACTTGCTTGCCAACCGGGCTTCATCGGATGCTAGCCTATCTTATAGTTCAGCTCATCTGATTTGTCTGTGCTGTCCGTTTGTGACGGTTTCATACGGTTTCCTGCAAAGAAGTGAAACAGAGAGAGAAGACGCGAAAACGGCAGAAGAAACAAGTGCATGAGAGCGTCCAAATTGGAAACGGAAGGCAGAACGACAAAAGCAACGGGGTAGCATGGGAATATAATGCATAAATTTGCATTCGTTTGGAATGAGTAGCAAAAATCTGACAAATAACTGACAGATTGGAGTGTGAAGTTAAATTGGTTGCAGATTTATTTATGAGACGAGTCGATGCATAGGAGCTGAGAGCGGCTTACAACAATTGAATTTTGTTGCATATTTTCACCAACGGTTTTGTGCAATGGCAGTGTTGATCGTTTTTGTACATGATTGTTTTGGCGCTGATAAGAAGGTTTTACAATTTAAACTCTATGGAGCTCTCGAAGACTTTCTCTTTCATGGATATTTATGTGATATAGTGAGCTGATGAGTTATCAACATGTGTGATGATAGCATTTTGGCTTGTTGATTGTTTTTTAACACGAAAAATCGCTCTGATAACATTATGATCAAATTCGTTTATTTGGAGCAATTAGAGTATAATGTGACGGTGGTGTCTGAATAATGATTGAAATAGCTTTCTAATATCATCAATAACTTCTTTTAAAAAAAAATATTGAAAAGATAGCTATCACACTTCATGTACAGAGAATAATATGATTTAGCTTGGCATCATTGTTGAAGACCATTGTAAAAAATACCTTAAGCAACTCAGGTATTATTTAACCCAGGGTGTTCCATGCAAAGATATAAACATTGAAATCCAACTAAATAATACATTTGTTTTTAGCACTTGTTAACTAATTTCGCAACTAGTTCACATAGTTTTTAATTATTGTGCATGATACATAAGTATATTGGAATTCATTGATCGTTATTAAATGTAATCACTAAGAAAGCATTATACAAAGTATTAGAATCATTTCAATTTCGTTATATGTTGTTTATAGTATTTTTTGGGTCATAGAAAGTATTTGTAATATAACAATAGCATTGGCTGGTCTTTTATTTATTATATCATTTTATCACATTTAATTGATGCTGTAATGAAGCTCCTGACCAAAAAAAAATGTTCAAACATGATTCAACAACAACTCAGAGTGAAAACTGAGGATTGCAAGATGCAAATATTATAAAAGCCGATGAGGATTTTAAAGTGGTTCAATAAGGCTGCCATTGTATAATGATACCATGGGAACAATGATACGATGGGAAGAAAATATGAAAAAGCATGGAAACAAATTGATCACTTTTAGAGTATCGTTGAGAAATAAAGCCGTGAATTTATGTGCTGGGATGCAAAGAGCAATATTTCATAACTGCATTATGGATAATTCCTATTTTATGTATACATTTTGCTACAGACGCGAACCCCCTAGAAACATGCCTTTGGGATGGTTGCAATTATTTGATGCGTTGTGGTATCTGTTGATTAAATTGTTTTACACACGTACATCGGTTGTATTGAAGGTTTTAATGGTAGGTGCATCACAATCAGGCCCAATCACCAATGCTCTAAGGATTATAATTTTCATCGATCGATTTCTCTAGGAAAGGTGAGAAATTTTAGCTGTTGCACGCATTTTATATAAATTGTAGGAAGCAGATGATTGAGGGCAAAATGGTGCATTGAAAGAAGTGTTTTTTAAACAGGAGTTTTTGCAGTGATTTAAATTTTGATGATTGATTTTGATTTTGATACTAATGCGTTGCTATTTGACTTCTGAAAATATTTGAACTAAATATCTGTCTGTTGGAACAAAATTATTGTATTTATTCAAAACAAGCAAACAAAACCATGATAAAGGCGTTATGCGTTTTGTGGGTTAAAAAAATCCTAAGATCTGATGTAAAGCACTTGAATATTTGAGCAGCTTTATACACTTAATAGAACTCGAATCACAATTTTAAATTCTGAAGTAATGAATGTTTGCGTGTTTTAACAATTCATTGCTTTTGTTGAAATGATTCATCCCAATGTATAGCTACTGAAATTTCTATTGATTTCTAAGCTTCTCTTTTTCTTTATTTAAAACGAAAGCATTGACCAAGCCATTTTGCTAATCATGATATTACCATGATAATTGGTTATTATTATAACCAAGCCATAAATGCTAATGATCATGTTTTGATTGAAAAGTTCTTATCATATTTAATAAAAACTTAATAAAAATATAAAAATATCATAGTAAAAAAACTAGGTAAAACAACATGGCTCGGTAGTCTTATTGGTCACGGCGTAGATCTGTTATACCATCAGGCTCGACGGAGTACCGATTCACATTCGGAGTGCTGCCGAACTTAATTGATAGACTATCCTGCAATGGATACAATAAGTTACAGAAAAAGACAAACCACATAAGTGCTCTGGTATTTATTTTACGTAGCTAAATGAGTTGAGTGGCAACTCAAGAACCATATTAAATATTTTTATACAGGAAGAGATAACTAAATTTATTATTCAACGGGATTATAAAACCACTAGACATAAAAAAACTTATGTAATTAATATAAGCGCAATTTTATTATAAACAGTGATAGACGAGTGTGCTTAGAAGCTTTTACTATTATTTTTTCGCAGCCACTCAATAAGAAATTATATATGCATGCAAATGTTAAAAAAAAGAGCTGAAAAAACATAGACTTATATTGTATACTACCTATGAGAAGTTTATGATTGTAAATCATACACAAAAAAAAAAACAATTTTAAACAAAAAGTAAGAGTTATTTATACAAGTTCATGGTATAATAGGTCACGAATTGCTATGAGGCATTGTTACCGTAAGATGTTTACTGTTTTACTGTTTTAAAGTAAGGCCTTGACATTTGAGTGTACGCTTCTCTGCGTATGGAAAGAAAAGTTGTTACATGACTTCCAGTAATTATATTATTGTAGATAAAAACATAATATTTTGCAGGGTTATTCCAACCTGTTGCAGTTTGGCTGTCGTTACAGTCCGACTGAATCTGAATGTCAAGGCCTTACTTTCTTAAATCTGAATGTATATTAATGTCTAAAATAGTTGGTGTCGAGAAATCTCCACATATTTGATCATCCAAAAACAAGTGATATGTATTTAGAAACATAGAAATAAGAGATTTAAACCCGCTTAACGCAAAGTCTAGTCATTGTACCTTCTGACAATCTGAGAATCTCATCCTTTCGATTGCTGATCGCGCAAATACTCACGTTATAGTTTTAATGGGTAAATTTGACATAACACCGGCATCGCTTAAAAATAACTCAATCGATTTCGGAAGCGGCTTCGAAGCGTAGGTGCAATTCTCAGAGCTCGGAATGATCCGGAGCCGTTAGTCGGCAGCCTAAGGGCATTAGGAGCCGTCGGAGTCGTCCGGAGCCGCCGGAATCGTCCGGAACCGATACACTATTCGATAGCCGGCAACATTGGGTCTGAAACGAATTGAGAATCCGTAGTGCTTAAAATCGTTCATGCTAAGGTAATATCACCATTTGATAACTCAAACGAAAAAAAGGACATCGGATATTTTAAAATGTAGCCCAGCTACAAGAAGCTCCCGTCTCCGGTGCGATTTATTATATTTTTTAGTACAATAATTTTCTGTTAAGCAAAACGGTATGACCGTTACTACCGAACATAATACAAAATTTCTGACAGACAGCTAGTTTAGTTTATGTTACCGTATCATTGACGATTTGAATCGCCTCGGAATATTGATTCATTTCAGCTGTCCAACGTGTCTGTCAGCTTTAGCGGTTCGGACGATTCCGGACGGTTCCAACAGTTCCGACGGCGTTGAATGACTCCGACGGCTCCGAACGACTCCGAACAACTTCGGACGGCTCCAAACGGCACTGACGCCTCCAGCGGCTCCGATGGCTCCGGCTGCCGACTAACGGCTTCAGACGGTTACAAACGGCTCCAGATGACTCCGGTAATTTCCAAACGAAACTGTGGGTTTGAAAATGCTGGAACAGCTTCCGGAGTAAAGATGTTTGGAAACGATTTGGGGATATGTGTTCGGTTCTGAGAACCCATCGATACTACCAATACACTCAAATTAGCAACTGTTAATCCCTTCATAGTCCGCCAGAACGCATATACAAAAAAATGTAAGGGAAATATTTCAATCAGCAAGACTATGTATTTTAAAAAATTTCGAAACATAAACAATTCCACAAGACCTAATTGAGCAACACTTTCGATTTCGATGACCTAAAAAGTACAATACAAGGCTAGAATAGCTATAAAATAGTAAGATTTAGCATTGTCACGAAACCGCATATTGCAAAAAAGAAAAGAAAAGTATTAATAAGCAAAGGGCTCATCATCTTTGTCTAGTGACACAACCAAGCGTACTGTTTCAAAAAATCCATACTTATTATAGCATATATAATTGCTTTTTCCTCTGATAGTCGACATTAATCACATAACCAAATGATCGAATAAAAGAAACTGAATATGTGTTTGTGACTGAAAAAGAAATCTGGCTAACAGATATGTTTTCACCACGAAATATATATAAAGAACATCCTCGGCTGCTAGAAATAGTCTGTTTGTTATTCAGTGTACGTTTGACGATAATTAAAATAATAATAGGTATAAAAGCAGGAGATGAATTAATTATACTCATATCATCAACGCCCGATCGCTATTATGAACAGCAAAAGAACCTGTTGTTGGTAGTTCCTCTTGGTGTAGGAAGAATCTTCTTGAGCGTTCTTGGAATGAATGCGGGATAAAAGAATCACTTTTTATAAACAGTGCCTTCCCTTTTCTTCGTACTAAAATGCGGTGGTTTTCATGGCGTAGCGTTAACGATTCAGTAGTCCCTTGCCTCATTCAAATGTTTCTTAGCTCGATTAGCCACAAGTGGGGCGTTTACCAGCACGCTGCACCGGGGCGGCACTAGTTGATAGTCAATTAGTTTTTATGATATTTTTCAGAATTAAGTTTTACTGCCGCTTGATTATATCGCTTTCGGCGACTTGAGCTTTAGATGCGGTGCATGTTAGGAAGCTGTGCTAGTTTTTGTCAACCCAGTTGCTAGTCGCTAATGTCTCGAATGGGTTCTCGACTCATGGAGGAAGTTTTCAGCACGGTACTAAACCATTGGCTGGAAAAGCGACAGCATATTAGCGTGCATTGTCACCAGCCTTCGTAGCGCTAGTTTCCAACAAGCTTGCATAAAGTTGAGACAACGATCAATGAAGGATTCCGACGCTAAACGCTAATAATTGGGTAAAGTGAATAAGAACGTTCTAAGGAACGTGGCAGTTTGCGTGCCGCTAAGGGACTTGGTACGCTATTCGGAGATTACTCTAATGGTGAAGGTAATCAGCGGTGCAGTAAATATATGAGATGGTTAAGAAGCTATCTAAGGAAAACAGTATGACCAACTTCTTTCATTGTTTAGTTCTATTAAGAGGCAGCTGAGAGCAATAAAACTTTTACGTGCATGCTGTACGAGGATTTGTAGGAGATTTTGTGGGCATTTCTAGTTTGTTCTGTAAAAGTCGAGACATTGCTTAAATGGTAGCGAGGATTGATATATTTTGTTTATTTTTCCTAAGCGAATGTGCCAAATTGCTAAAAACGATACAATGTGAAATGTGATATGGAACAGTTCCAGGTGGAATTACTTTAACTTATTTTTTATTAAAATCAAAGGAAAATGTAACTCAAAACATAGGAGTACATCAATGTGATAAAAATTAGAGTAGTGCTATTACTCTCCAGTGGAAACGGTGAATCTGTTTTTGTTGGTTGTGGAAGTGATCGAAACCCTATCGATCATTTGTCACCTGATTGAAAAACAACTAAAAGCCAACAGTAATAGTATCTCTAGAGCGATGCACTGGTTTGGCAGTAATTTTGTGGAGTGCATTCGATAGCTTGTTCATGAAAATTCAATTCCTTTCCAGTGATCCAAACATAGATTAATAGTTGTCGAGTGTTGCTTTGTTGGTTTATAGTAACAGGACACCAATTGAATAATGTATAGAACGGAAATTTTTCCTTGGATTTATGTTGATCATTATTGTCAAACTGTTTCAAATTAAAAAACTACAAATGTAACATCCATGTTTCTATCTTAAAGGTTGGTTGGTTCATGGTTGGTACTAATTAATTTATTCGTTAATGAAAAGACTATTTTCTCCCTATATAGTTCATAACCACTTAGAGTTTGGTTCATTAAACATGAAAAACTGTCTAAGTGTGAAGTTCATCGTGTTTACAAAACTACGAACAATGATATTCAATTTTATCATTGACACTGTTGGTTGAAGATAAATTAAAACATAAGTCACGAAACATTTGTTGTGCTTCAAGGTTGTGCTCAATGACCTGATGGTTGTGCTTGGCCAAAAGCTTTTGGCCTCCAAGAACCTCAGGCTTTTAGCTACTTGCTTGTAGTAACATGGCAAGTTATCAGACAGACATGTGTGAAAACTATAATCTTAACGATTTTGTTTTCAAAACTATAGAATTTAAATGAACTAACCACGCTTAAAAAGCTAGATAAATTTTAGAATTATAACCAATCTGTATTTCTTTGGCATACCTTGTTTTAAAATTGTTTATGCAGATCTTAAATTATGTGACTAGTATATCTGTGATTATATTTTTGTAATTGTTTAGTTGAGCTGCTTGAGTTTGTTTTTTTTCTTTTTCATCGTTTTGGCAACTTTCATGTTACTTTCATGTGTATGTTTAAAGAAAGCTTTTTAGTAAATATAAAACGTTCAAACATAAGAATATTTTCAATGTAAATCAAATGAAGGTAGTTTTTAAATTATTTTTATAAACTTGAAAAAAATCTTTCTCAAACAAAGAAAAAAGATATTATCACGTTTTTGCAGCATATAAGGAAATGTACCATTATAAGACAAAACATTAAATTATATTTTTCTACACTTTTCTTAAGGCATGTGAAACATGAACATCGTGTAGCACGTGAAAAGTGCAAGCGCAGACGAAGCATTGTTGCATAACGAACATCTGGGCATGCGAAATGATGCTGTTTCCGCCCCGGCAACCGTCGGAACGACAGACAGCCTACAGGTTGTCGAGCAGTTGAGTGACGTCATTCGTTCCAGATATTCGGCCATTCATCGGCTATCGAGCCGCTCGTGAAAGTCCGTTCAAAACGTGTTCGTAGAGCAAGTAAAGTGCAATCGTTGCATCTCGAATGCCTCTCGGCAAATGCAGTGAAAGCGTACTAGGGGAAGTAAAATGCTAGTAATAAACTCTAATAGTAATGAACTGATTACATATCAATTATGTCATAAAAAAAATATTCATATGGAAAACAGTTTCCACTGGTTTAAAAATGTTGTCAGTCAAAGCACAGGATAAGTATAAGCAGGATGCACAGAAGCAGGATAAGTATTAATAAAATTTTTATGTTTTTTAAGTGTTACGGTAAAGTGTCTATTAGTGTCGGTGGTTCGCAACTATTGTTGAGCATAGTTGGAAAATTGTTATGATTTATTTTGAAATTTATTTAACATTCCTCAGTACATAAGCACCAAAGGTTAAAATGTTTTGGACAATTTGCATTTTGCTTTTGTTTGAAGAGTAAGCCAAAATTATATGTCACCCAGTCCTTCATTCAAACCGTTTGCTGATTTTGTGTATACTTTGTGGCTGTCTGCACATCTACGCATGACTGCACAATCTTAAAAGCACAATTTAATCAAACAAACAGTTATATTAAATTGCCCGTTGGACATTCACAGTATTGTTGGAAATTTGACATGTAAATTGGACGTGTTTGGCATCTTTGGCATGTAAAAACTGGAAAACTTTGTATTATTAGAAATGAAAACATTCATATGGTAGGTTCGGTAGAGATTGGGCTTAGCTATTCTTAGTTAAATTTTTGAATACCTACAACATGCCAACCTGTGTAGAAGTGGCTTAAAATATTTAATGATAAATTTAAAAAAGTTACGCTAAAGCAATACGGTTATGGAATGTTATGAAATATATTTGAATTGATGATGAAATCTTATTTATGTTTAATTTTTTTGGAACAATGTTCTTTGACGTAATCTATTTTTGAATTTATTTTATCCTAATTCGTAAAAGCCATTTTTAAGTATAATCTAATTTATGACAGTATTGCAAAACGAGGATTTCTTTTTATGACAGAGACACTATTGACTACATTTTGATAATTGACAATTTTACATATTTTATCAACATTGATCTGGAATACTTTAGACAGCAATGTACTTGCCCGATAGCACTGAATGTAGCTTCGTAAGCAACTTAGCAACTTTAAAACATCTTTACACAAATAAAAGCTTCATGTACGGATGCTTTCGTTGATGGGGATGTTTTCCTGCACTCCTTGTATCAGAGGCACATTGGTGCTGGCGTAATGTTTGTGCAGAATCTTTCCTCTGTTGCTACTGCGGCTGCTGCTGGTGCCGCTGATACTGCTGCTGCTTCTTCAAACGAATAAGAGTACATTTCCATTTCCTGTGCAGAGCGATGGTTTTCCGTTGCGTCTTCTGGAGCTGGGCTTTTGCGACAACGAAGGACCGAAATTTGTTTATGTCACAATCATATTAATGACATTGTCATGTACCAACCTGGAAAGGTAGCGCTCGTCAAGATAAAGACAGTGCCGTGTGCAGCAGCACGAGCTACATTTAATAGTATGAGCAATAAATTCTACATTCTTACTTCTGACAGGCCGTTTCCTTTGCCATGCGGTCGGATATTTGAAAGTTTGCTCACCCTCCTCCATTGCTGGTGGCAGGCAACAGTTGGGGCAAGTGTTGAGGAATTTTTCGGTGGTAAGCCGGCCAAGCATGAATGATTCTGTGGCACGGACACTTGGAATTGATATCCCTATCGAATGTCATCCGAATGATTGTGCAAAGTCACGCTTGGGAGGAGCTCAAAGGACCTTTCATGGGTAGCATTTCTCGCCTTATCAAACGTAGTCAAGTGTGCAAATGTCTTTATCGTGATAGCATAGTTTCCTTACAGAAGGTCTGCATTCTGCCCCAATTTCGTTGTGTAATCTGGTTGGCAAATGTGTAAGAGATGCATATTTCAGACGTTGTTGAAGATAATACTATTTAAATTATTTTAGTAAAACGTCGAATAAAATGAGATATATTTTTGTAAAAAGTGCAATATCTTGGATATAACAAGTACATTTTATGTTTTCAACTATATTTGAGTTTTTTTGATACAGCTTTTGAGGTTGAGTGGCATAATAACTCTTGTAGTTGAGTGGCATAACAACTGTTGTAGGGTTGGGACTAGAGCAATGTGCTAAAGCTTTTTATGTGACTTAGTGTCCCCATGGTATACTTACATGGTTTTTAAGAAACCATGATAAAAAGTGGTTCAAATGCAAGAGTCTTACCTCTAACAAAAATTGTCACTCTAAAGCCTTGATTGAATCAGTGACTGTGGTTTACGGTGATAGACTATTTGCAGGAGCGCTTTTGAAGTAGAAATTGGTTATGAATACGCGTTACTGTGCTTTCCATTACGGGCTTGTGTGTTTTGTGCGATCCTTCATTCATTCACTAGCTAGAAAAGAGAACGACACAATGAAAGAACCTTATATCGGGCATAAAAGAGCTCGGAAAAAGGCTTCGATGGAAAAGAAAAAAGCGCTGGCAGAACAATTGATACCGGATGATGGTGGTGAGGGTTCTTGTATGTATGTTTTTCTTTTTACCTCAAATTCCTATCGTCACATTTCTGAGTCGTTGGATTTGATGTTTGAGTGCTGATTGTATTTGCGATTGTGAGAACTTTGCATTGTGAAGTGGTTTTACAAGTTTCCCTTTAGCTCACGAAAAAAATCACAATAACGAAAACACATTCCCTATGTTCCGACACATGAGATGGAAGAAAAAAGAAAAACGGAAAGCTTAAGTACGCAAAAAAAAGAACAAAACAACAAATGCAAAACGCAAGAAACAAATCTTGGGAATACGGGCTGTCGTGAAGCTCGTTCGGGCTACTCGAGTCACACCAAGAATGTGTACCGCGTTCTGCCATGGAGCGAATTGTAAGAGGAAATCTTTGTTTGAAGTGCTATAAAAAGCAATTTATTGTGTGGCAGAGCTGTGGGCAAACATTAGGCAATGTTCGGGTGGTTCAGTATGCCCTTTTATTTGGCACTGTCCAACAATCTTGGGACGAGCTGTGAATTGTTAGCTGCACGTTTGTGCCATCTTCTTGAATGATGACATTGTCGAGCGCGTTTTTACGTTTTATGTGCTCCGGACGTTAGCGGAGGACCACCGCAAAACCAGAAAAACCGTCTCGGGCGTTCGCAGCCGTGATTTTAAACTACATGTTTGAAGACATCGTTCCTTATTTTGTCCAGCGAATAAGACTGTTTGGTCCATTTTTCAGGATGTGTCCACAAAAGTTTACCATACTACATGCCCATAACATAATACTGTTTTTATACTAACGGCTAGATCGCATGGCTACCATAATATTTTCATAGCTAAAAAAACAAATAAAGCTGCAATTGTAGCAAATTATTTTGTTCACTTGTTCATTTATCGGGTGTAGTATTCTTAAAGCAGTGTGTTTTAACCCAGAACAACACTCAAATACATGTCAAGACAGACTTTGTTTTGAGTATATGAAGATAATTGTGTAAAAGGTTAAATAAAAAATATATAACTATACATTATTCTCATTTCCTTGGTTTTGGTACAGGATAGACAATCAGTATGAAATTTTTTAAAATTTTCAGATTTTTAAACATATTTGTTTTGGTGATATTTATACTCAATTTAACAAATGCCCAAGCCAGCAGTGTGTTTTTCCTGTTCTCCAATATTAAACAATACGTAGCAGCACCATTCCATTGCATATTTCAACGATAATTGGTTCTTTGTCTTGTTCGCAAATTCAATTTGACAACCAATAAGTTGGTAATCACTTGCAATTTCGATAGGGTTGTTGAGTTTTACAATTGAGTTCCACTTGGAGTGCTTCAGCATTGTCTTTCCCAACTATCGTACGAACAATAGCGGGAATATAAGAAAAAGACGCCAGGGCCACCGAGTTTTGTCAGGGGAAGGTATCATTTCGAAGATTTTCGATATCATAAATGTGTTTCTCAATAAAAACAAATTGAAAAACCACACAGCACCCACCACCGATTGGAGCTCGCGAATTCGCCAAGGAAACCAAGTGCACCGAATTGCCCGTGAGCGGTAAATCATTTCACATTCAATAAATATCAATTGCAAATAATTTACTTGATATCCATCGAACCGTTGCAGCAGCCGATCGCAAATATAGGTCTTGCCAGAGTGCGCGGGGAAAATGCTTTGGCAATGGTAAAACAGATAGCAAAAGTAGAATGTGTAGCGTCCGATTGGCAGCATTGTTAGTGTTTTCCGCTGATTTTCTTTCTTTCTTACGTCGGCTGCGGGTTTCTTATATCGGCTTTCGTTTATTTTCTTACGCGCGTCAGCCGTCATTGGAAATCGCCAGGCTGGGAAGGGGGCAGTGGTGAACTTCGCTTTGATGAAAACTCAACGGTTCGTTATGGTGAGCGTCGAAATTGCTGGTCGACGAACGGCACTGGCAGGAAAAATTGCATCAAAGCGAAACTTCGCCGGTTCGCCATACGGATTGTATTGTACTAGGGTAGGATACGGTTGGTTGGATGGGTGGAAAATAATGAAGAAAATAACGGCATGATTCCACTCAGCTGTTAGCAGACGCCTCGTTGAGCCACGTTCTGCTGATCTGGTGAAGCGCAACATTCGGTTTATTTTATATCGTTAAAATATGAAGAAGCACGTCGTATGGGAGGCAAAGTTTCTGCAGGTTCGATAGGATTTGGGATTATTAGTTCTCGAAACGGTAGCGCTTTCCCCTGGCAAGCGCGAGTAAGATCATCCAGTCTCGGTCGCGCCGAGATCTCGGTCGACGAAAGGTAATGGTTCTGAGCTGGGATGAACTATGAAAGTAATGTTTGAAACTTCATTACGAGCCAATGAACAATCTTTCTTGCATGGAGAAAGGCAGATCACGTGTAGCGTAGACAAAGTCTCTCTTCCATACTTATGTCGGAGAATTTTGTGTACAAAATTGTTGCAATATTGTTCGAGTTGGAAGATAGAGGAAAATATATATTCGCATATTGGAGTGAAAACTTAATTAAGTATAACTTGAACTCAGTAATGATGATGTTGCAGGTTGATACATGATATGTGAACAAAGAATCTCAACTGTGGTATCTTTTTAAAGTCATTTGACTCATTTAATTTTTCATTAGAACTTTTCAAATGTGATCATAATATGCAACTCTTCATTGTGAAGCTGTATTTAAACGAACCGATGCATTAAGATCATGTTTATTTTAATTTCTATAGTGGTTCAACAGTACCGTGCTCCTCTAGCGATGCGTAGCAAACATAAATTCATATTATGTACATGTAAAAGGGCCATGAAAAAGGGACAGAGTCGCTCCCGCAGGACATTTTCCTAATGTAAAGATGCGCATCTTGCATATGTTGCAGGTGCCTTCAAATGCCATAAATCCAACAAATATCCTGTCTTTAAACTTGAACGAGCTGTAAAGAAGCATTTATATACGTTGATAATAATTAAAAATTCTTAAAAAAGATCTTTGACATAAAACCTAAAGCGTCGAGCTGCTTAAGTGAACAAATTTTGAAGCTTGTTTTTTTTAAATTGCAATTTTAATGAAAAAAAATATATACCTTATATGGGCCATCTGAAAAAACTGGTTTGCATTCTTGAAAAAAGAAAAAAGCTAACTATTATATGGTCTGTCATACATCAGCTCATTAGAGTATAAATAATACAATTTGAGGAATATTCTTTGCACTCCGAGATTCACAGTTCAACTGCTTTGTTGGTATTTTTTAATTAAAAAAGATTAGGTACTTTTTTTATTAAGAATTAGCAATGATATACGGTGATTTTTTATCATGCATCTTTTCGCGTAGCACAATTACCTTAATAAGGTCTAGCATATCAGAGTCATTGTGTTTTGTCTATTTGAGTGTCAATACTACGTTACTTCAGATTTTAATCTAAAGTATGAAATTTTAACGTATGGTTTTATTTTTATTTTTTTAATTAATTTTTTTTTATTCGGTAATAACGGCCAGGCCGAATAGCTGTATTGTTGTAAAATTTTGGTCTTTATTGGCAATAATAATTAATATGTTGGAATTGAAGCGAGTATGGCACTCACTTTTTGAATTTAGTTTTTTTTTATTTCGGTAGTGACGGCCAGGCCGTATTGCTGAATTTAGTTTATTGAACATTAACTTATCTTCATAAGAAGTTTTAGTTTAGTTTATTTCTATCTAATTTTATTTTCAATTTGTTGCAAGGGTGCAAGTAATGTGTCGTTTTTCAATGTTTGAATTGTTCGTGCGAGATAAACAATCTTAAGTTTTTAAAATATGTTTAAAGAAAGCGAACTTCTAGACAAGAATAGGAAAGGAGCAAAATAATTCGGAATAAGATGTCCTTTTAAGACAAAAAAGAAAATTTCTTCCTCCCAGCCAAAACAAAAAAATAATTTTAAGCGATACGACCTGATCGTTACTGTCAAATAAAAACTATTTAACAGCATATTACAATTACATTAAATTACTGAGATTGGCAAGTGAGATGAGCGATGCGGGAATAAGTATCAACCTAAATATTTTAAAAGTGTTTCATGAGTAATATTAGTGCATCAGTGAATCAAATATTGAAACAGCTCAGTAGGTAAGCAATTAAGCAAATAAGTAAGAGAAAAGTTAATAACATCAGATGTTCACCCTTTTTACTTGTTAGCGAATCAATTTAAACATTAAATTCTACGCTTATTCAACAACCTGATGGCTGGGTTGAAACATAGAATGGTGACATTAATTTTCACAATGCAGCTAGTCACTCTGTTACAGATGAACTCATTATAAGTAACGGCCGTGGGAAGGTAGGCAAAGTGCCTGTGTAATTTAATCTCTAGCACTACCTGGCGACTTGCCTGTAGATCTAAAAAGGACTCGTTTTTAATGAATCAGCTTGAGACATCTCAGTCTAATTTCATGCTGCATAAATAACCAGAAAAGGTGCGACAGTTATTGCCAAACCTGGCCTGGGACTAGAGCCTTGCAAATAGATTGGTAGCGGTGTCAGGTAATTATTCCAATAAATGTGAAATTTCACTTCACCGGAGTGTGACTATCGACTTAATCACCGAAGCACCAGCGCCATCACGATCGTGTTTGGTGCCGTGAGAACGGGTTGAAACGAGCATGAGATAACATTAAAAAGGATTACATTAAATTCGTAAATCTTGGCACCATTAGAGCGAGGACGGTTTTGCCTTTTTTCAAGCCATCTTGTGGGAAGCCAATAGTCACGGCCAATGGTGCGCTTGCAAATAGTTGACCTTTTGGTTGAAATGGAATCCACCGTCGTTGTCATTTTTCTCCCAAACAACACCAGCCCTGTCCACCACGTTGCTTGCTTCGCAGACCCTTCCGTATAAGCATAGGGCAACATGACCCGCTTTATCTAGTGTCGTACATCTTGGCCAATTACCAGCATCCTTGTGCAAGATACGAGGGTGGATGAAGTTTGGGCATTCCTTGAATGGTTTCGAAAGCACATCCCTTTCGTGCGCCGTACGTGGCGCCGGACTCAACAGTAGCGATGGTGGTCGGCTGACCTGCTGTGGCTCAATATTAAAACATAATAATTCATTTTCCAGCACATTGGTCACGTACGAAACAAAAGTCAGGGGTGGTTTCTGTTGCTGTGTTTTATTTACTGCGTTGCATTTTTTTGTAGTAATTTTTATACGAATGGTGGAGCATGCTTATTCGATTTCGGTTCACGTATGTGCGATCGTTGGCACAGCGAATTATACGTACGTACATTGGAGCACGACACCCGGCCACTATACAGCAGCTGCTGTGTGTCATAAAACATTGGGGCCATTTTTTAAACACATTTTAGGCAAGCCTAGCGCTGTTACAATCGTTACTGTTTTATTTTTCTTCCAAAGCTATTCCAATGTGCAGAAAAAGTATGGAAGTGGTTTTTTTGTGCTTCTTATCTTTTGATTACGTTTAAATGCTATTCATAGGTTGTTCGAGTTTTGGTTGTCTCTTTTCATACACGTTAAAGAAAGATGAACAATTAATTCTTGTATAATTGCGCTTTGGTACCAATATGTGCTGGCAATTTCTGCGAGATAAAAATCGTGCGTTTTGTTAAAATTTTATTCAAATTTTATTCACCTTTAGAATTCAATTATGTGTGCCAAATCAAAACAACTGATTTATTGTAACTTTCTTCAAGCTTCCTTTCATTCAAGATTCAATCATAGAGATTTTCTTAGGATGATTTTTTATGTGATTTTGCGATTTTATTAAAACATTAATTATTAAATGTAATAAAACACTAGTGGTTTGCTTTTAAAGCAAATTAGAACTACATTGATTTTGAAGCCCCAAAAACTCCATATGACACTAGCAACATGGAGAATTATAATATATATCTAGAATAATGAAAATAGCATGTATTGCGGTACTACAATGACTAGAATAACAAACTGCTACCCAAACACTCGCTTTGGTTTTAGATAAAAGAAACTAATCACTCACCAATGCATTAACCAATCCATGAATCGAATTTCGCATAGCAAAAAAACGAGGCTTACGGATTTCGATCTGCCAAATAGGTAATAAATTCTGATCCAAACGTCAGCAGAAAACCAAATACGTACACGCAGAAAGAGTTTGGCCTTTTTAAATTAAATAACCTTGAATGTAAAAGGGTAAAATGTGATTTTCATAATACTGGTATCTGATGGTACCCAGAAATATTGCATTGTAAACCTTTTTCAAGCATGTTCACATGCTTCTTAAAATAAAAACAAAACAAGGAAAAAGATAAGATAAAAAAAATCCAACGATTTTCCAAATATTAAGAGAGCCATCGTATGAAACAATAATAGCAGCCTGAAGTGCTCTCCTTTCTGAGGAATGCGATTAAAAACAATCAAATTGATCTTTCCGGAAGCCATTGAGTTACACTAAATCAACTGTTTTAAACAAAATATATGTTATGAATACTGAAATACCGTTTAGATATTCAACTGCAACAAAAGAGCTTTTCATAACTGTAGAAAAATTACCTATAAACAAAAACACTTGAAGAAGAATCGAACCAGCAAAAAACAGAGCAAAAACTATCCAACAAAGTTTTAAAATAAATAAATAACAGATATAAACATAAAAGTAATATGATAAGTGAAATATACTAAACAACTTTGACATCAAAACAACAAAACAGCCAAAGAAGATCGCATAGCTAAGAAGAAGAATACGTGTTCAGAAGGGAACATTCATATTAGTTAACTGTTTTGACATTTTGTTATCATTAATCTGACATAAGGTTTGTGGAATTGAAGATGATACAAAAATCTTTATAATTATTCATATGCAACTATGTGCTTGACATGTTAATGCTTGGTGCAGCCATATCAAGGAGATAGTTTAGATAGCTTCAGGAAAAATTGACTGTTGGTCCTTGTTAAAACACCTTCAGGAAAAATTGACTGTTGGTCCTTGTTAAAACACTTTTTTAAAACACTTTTTTATTGGTTTAAGGTAAATAAACATATTTACCTAGATAGACGATAAGAAAAAAAAAATGAATTTCACGATAAAACGTAATAGAGATTCGTGAAGTAAATCAAATAACAAAGAATTGTTTAAAATAAAATATCATAATAATCCATTGTGTAAGATGCAAAAGCATTAGGAAAAAAAAATCAAATGTATAGGTGGTCAAATAAGAAAATGAACAACAAATGGCTTGCCGTTTGACCAGCGTTGCATACAATAGCTTACAGCGATGTCAATCAATTGGGAAAATAACTAGAATGTCAGCAATGCCAGTGTCACCACCAGCCATTTACGTCATCGTCTCCGCTCATATGCACAGCTTTCAATTAATATCATACAAATGCACCGAGTCCGGTTATTAGGTTTTTTTAACGCACCCTGCCTATCACACCATGCAAAATCTGTGTGCAACAGTCAATCAGGAGAAAAGGAGCATGCTGTTGCCTATCCCTCAACTTCGTGTGACGCGTTACCGGCGAATGACGGATTGCCGTTTTTAATTTCGTTGGTAGACATCCCTCCAAAATGAGTCTTTTGCAGCAATTTGTTTTCCCGTTTGGGCAAACAACGACGCACGGACATATACCGACGCTTGGACGATGAAGTGAATGAAAAAAAGAAACATTGAGAACCGTGAACAAACTAAAAAACTGGAACATCGAAACAAAGTAACAGGTGAATGAAATCCGGAAAAAAGAGGCTAGTGGGGTCGTCCACAGGGAAGGAAATCTCGACAACATGAAAGAACACCGGGAAATTAAATATTTTAGGTCCCACAGAAAATGCTTTGATCATTTATAATTACGTGAGGGCGAAATTGGAATAGCTGACGCATTCAATGCAGCGCCGATTGAAAGAAAAATCAATCCAAACGCTTTTTCAGACAGCCTTGTTAGTAGCAGCATGATTCCGGAGCATGGATGCGCGGCAAACGATGTTCGATTATTTGGTCGCATGTAGTGGGATGAATATTTTTAGTTCGTTTTTACTACAGTACGCAGCTTGCGACCTATCATTCGTTACAAGTAGATTTTTTATAGCATGCATGTCTGTATTTTCTCTCCGAAATTGATTTTTTTCACTCTTTGCATCGGGCGACAGTTGCATTGAACTCGCTGATTGATGTTTTCGCTCTAATGAATCTCGTACAGTGTGACAGAATATTATGATTAGAGTTTGTGTATCAAGCAAGCGAAATTAATCAAGGGTTTTCACTGGCGGCATATATGAATGAAGCACTATCATGAGAATTTTTTAATTCACCAAAGCTAAGTCATCCCTCAAAAGAGGTTTCCGAAAAAATTCAATTTATGAAAACGAATAAAAATGGGAAATTTTCAATTTCATTGATTACCACCCAAGAGGGCCAGCTGTTGGTGCGTGCTTTAACTTTTAATGTATCCTCTGCAAGCACCATGATAAGCCAACTTCACAAAACAAAAGGATCGTTTTTCTTCCAAACACTCAACCACTTCTGCATGAATAGGCTTAAACGACAAATTGAAACTGACAATTGGAGCATAAAGCGCTACTTGTCACATATCCTTAGCCAAACAAAAGCCCCTGGAGAACAATTTTTCACCTACACCCAGGTGAGAAGGTGTACCAGAGTGTACATATGAATGTAATGTGCTGTGCGGTGTGCAGGGAAAAATATCGTTAGCATTTCCACTGTAATTATTATCATCACTCCACCCTTCGGGAACTTGAGGTTTGCCGAGAGCGGAAAAGCGGGAGTACGACTTGTTGCCTATCGTGTCCCGACTCCAAGTGAAAGGAAAAAACGGCCCTATCCTTATAAAATATTAACTCATTCATACACTTTCCCTAAACACGCAACCACCTTCAGATCACCTGGGAGACGAAACGTTTGTGGAATGTTGCGGTATCTTCTCTCCTGGTAACGTGAGCTCGTGAGTGTGTATGTATGTGAGTGATAAGAAAATAAACATTAGTCCAAAAAAAAAAAGGAACAGTCACTATACTGCGTTGCCAGCCCACTCCTGGTTGCGCCTTTTCTCGTGTTTTTCCTTTGCCGAGAGTCAATCTTTCGTGCTTTTTGATGGTTGTTTCCGGCATTGTGGCATATCACCCTATTAATCGATTCCCTTCGGTATACGTAGATAAATGTGGTCCGTTTTGAGCTAACGTGATTAAGTGACCACAAAAGACTCTTGTGGGTCTCCGATGTCGTAGAGCACGAGAGCATTCTGATCGTTGAAGCCAGTCACTAGGACGTTATTCGTTCCCACTGTTTGCCACCGTGTCTGCTCGTTTATTTCCTAGCTTGTTTGGTGTAGTCGCTCTGTGGAGTGACTTCAAGACTCGGCATCCAAAGCGCTTCTTGAGCTATGTGCGGGTGCACGCGGAAATACGACGAAAACAATTTATTGACCCATTTAAGCTGTACTATCAGCGCTCTATATCTCAATATAGATAGCACAAATCATTCCGGAGCAAACACGACGCACTAAATCCTTTCGGACCTAGCGGGACAATGCTCAAGCTAAACCGGATGTAAGTCACCGTTGAGTTTATCACCCGTTCCCACTTCCCTGCCGGAACTATTTGCTAAATCGCTTCGCTCGTAGGACTTAATTACCGGCTTTGGTTCATTTTGCGACGCTGGAAGTTTTTATTTTCTCAATTTATGGCGCTTTATCCGGAGCGGCTGGTGGAAGGCAATTGGCACTCGCCAACCATCGATCCTGTTGTGCCCTTTCAAACGCTACGCTGTTGCGCATCTTTGACGGGTGATTGCGGGGGCTGGTTAAAAAGGGCATCTCCTGAGGTGCTGGGTGTACCGCGTTGTGTGTCTACGTGCTATAAATATGCTTGTTGGTTGAAAGCAATTGTTTTCACGCGGATTCTCACCCGCCTTTCGGCACGGCATTGTCGGGAAAGCTGGGCCGAGGTGAGCATGCCTGGAGGTCTTAATGTTGTCCACAAAATGGAGCAAATAATTTGCAGCCAATAGTCTGTGTTGATGCGTGCTGCGGAATGTGGGGTAAGATGTGCACGAAGACTTTCTGACTGCTGTGTCAACTATGGCGTAGGGCTACACATTATGGAAGTAAATATGTTACTGCATAATTAACTCACACGCTAGTCATGGTATAGAATCGTCTTGTGCGATCTGAATAAATTAATTTATTGAACATTTCAATCTATTTCATATGACTTTGTTTGCTTTCGTGATGATTCATCAAAAGCTGTTTCTGATAATATAAAATTATAACGAAGCTTTCGGATCAGATAAGGATGGGGCTGGTTTAACATGCAGACCAGTTCCTTCCATGTGTTTTGGATTTTCGTGGACATTACTACACCAGCCGGCTTTTTGTGTTGGTGAGTAAAATTGAATATTTCATTTTTATTTTCAATGAAAATCGGCTCCGAAAATAGCTTCCACCCATTTGGACATTTTCCCATTTAGCTTGTCAACTTACCTTGACTATCTCACATGACAAAACTCCCAGGAAAACTATAACGGAAACGAGATCCCTCATAAATATTTCATTCCTATCATAATTCTTTGAAAGCCTGCCTATTACAAACAAAATAATATGTCTCCGCTTCATCCCGGTGGTGCTTTGGGGGCGTTGGTGAAACAAGTGAATGTTTGGGAGGGGAGTTTCTTTTTGTGTGTTCGGGATGGCCCAGCCTTCTGTTGCGGCGACCGGAAACGAAAAACGACGAGTCACAACGTGGACGCAATCTGAAGAAAGTGATGGAATTATAGGCTTCCTCGAGCCGATCCCATCAGGGGCACAATAAATTGCGACTTGATATTGTAATACCCGTAACCCTCAGGATGTTGTGGTCGTGTGATAGAATGTGTGGGAGGATTTTATCATTAATCCCACGTTTTCTGATTCCTATGAGCTGCTGTTGCTATTGAATGTTGTATGTGTAATATATGACGTGGCGTAGTTTAAAAAAGTTAATGCATGAATTCTGATAATATGTTAAACATGATTAAACTGTGTAACCTGTGCAACTAGTGCACCACCGTTTTAGATGTTCCAATACGAGTCTCTTATGATTAAACGAAAGGTTCTTTTGTGGTAAATTATAAATTAGTTTAAATGTGAGCTTCTTATTGAAAAGACCGGTACATCTTAAAAACATATTTTTCCCGAACCGTGTTAGCTTGTTCAATATTTGATGGTAGAACATTGTTAATGCTTTATGTCAAGCATTTTACACAACAAGCGTTTAGTTAACAGAGATTTGATGTCAAAACTGCATGAAAAGCCACTGCTATTTCTCTGTATGAGGAAATGGATAATTTAATTTAATTTTAATTTAGCTGAAAGCGTCTTGAGCGTGTGATATAATAAAACACAGACACAGGCAACATTATTAGTCCGGTTCTCCGTTCCATTATAGGCATTCCTTGTCTGCCAAAGCACTGATCATGGTAGGCAAACTTATCCTGGATCTTCTTTAGCAGCTAAAAGTGAAAGAGGCAAAGTTGCGGTTTATGAAAATCTCAAAGTTATCTGTTCTTTTGCTTCCACTGCCCATTCAACGGTCCAATATTCTGTCAGCGCAACAATTAGATTATGGTTTTGTAGCGAAAACTATTTATTGTCTCTGTGTTGGATGGTTGCCGGAGTTCGCCTGAAAGTGAGCCGGTAGCTTTTTTTTGTTTTTGCTACGGTGAGAAAGAGAAGGAAAAGTGTACAGCAATCAAAAAGTAAACGGCTGTTTTACCGAAACTGGTGCCCTTTTTGTGCGATTGTATTCAACTGGTTTATTGCAGTTTAAAGAAGTTTGGCCAGCAACGTGGCACAAAAAACTTATCCGTTCGTGTATTAGCCGTGTCGAACAGATGACTAACGCGGTGTGTTAAAACAACGATTTGCAAAATTCATTGATGTGGTAGAAATTTGCCTCGTTGTGGACTGGCCGGGGTAGTAGTGAAAGCTACTAAACCGACGAAAGGCAGGAAAGGGATGGGATGTGGTAGGTTTTTGCAATGGACTAACTTTTTCCGTTGCCCGAAAAATTTCCTCGAGATCATTTATTTTCACCTATTCCGCTTTTTGGCAAAGGTGCATTGGTTCGGATTTCGTCAAAACGTGGAAGCTGCCGAGGAGGGAAATTCGGGTGGGAAAAGTTTAATTGCCACCAAATTAATTCATATCCGCCGAGTGAAAAGGCGAACGCAACTGGCGGCAGCAAGCGCAAATGAATAATGGAATTGGCTCTGCGGGGAAGCCAAAGGAAATTGGAATTTAATATCGCATACCTCGCTTCATGCTGTGAAGGTGAATCAGGCCGGGGAAAGATTCGTGGTAGCACGGTAGCTGCGCACGAAAGTTTGATCCGAAGGATAACTACTTGTCGATTGATTGCAATTGAATTTCGCGTGTAATGAAGAGAGCTACTTGGCTGGGCAAGCAATTTGGCTAATTATGCTGACATTGTCTTTTCAAAGTTTAAACGATAAAGATGATTTACAGGTAATTCTTGAATGAGGCTGGAATAATTGACTAACGTTTGCAACACGCAATTTTGAAGAGTGTATATTAATTTAAGTATATAACGTATTATTTCTGGAGATGTTTCGTAGACTCCCTTATGATACAAAGAAACCGTTGACGAATGTTCCCACTTCGTACGTGCCGATCCTAATTAATCGTTCGGTAAGCATCATTATACAACAGTGAGTTCATGAGTTTAAAGGACACAATCAACTGGCAGGCTCCAGAAGCAGGTTTGTGGTTTTGGGTATCATATTTAACTATTACCTTCCTTTATGTCGTACTGCTTTGGTGCCTATGCATTCGAAACATACGAAACAAACACTAACGTGCACGCATGCACACACACACACATAATGATCCTGATGCGTTAAGAAGCATGGCCCCTTAAGCATCATTTTGCATGACTTAGCCGCATCAAAGTGTCCGTTCTAGCGGAAAGGCAAGCAAACAGAGTGAAATGAAAATTTAGCTCCCGTCATCTTGCCATTGAAAACATTAATTACTGTCTAAGCAACGTGAGCCCGTGTTTGCCACTCGATTGTGGCCGTGTCGCCATGACTTAGGAGCATTGTGCTGCGCCATCGAAGGGTCGACCGGTAAGGCAATGATAACATCAAGGAAGATACAGGCCAGGGATGGGAAATTTTGTTAGTTTTATGGTAGTTTGGTGCTATCGAAATCAATGCAAATTTGTCAGCAACGTTGGCGGATGACTAACATTGTTATGAAAACTATCTTAAATATTTTAATTCAGCATCAACGGCCAAACAGTTTGCTTGAATTTTGAACTTTTTAACTGCAAACAATCAGCAAATGAATTTCTTATTCTTTACAGACAAAATCACTTTAGCTGACGAAGCATTACTGAAAATGCAGAATGCGAAAAAATGAATGCCTGTATGAAAATTAAAACTATTTTTTTATAATCGCTTTGTAGCAGGTGGTTGACGAGAAATCTGCACAGTATTACAATGAATATTCGATCTCTGATATTCTTAGGAAGAATTTTCAAGAACAGTTTTCTCCAGTTTTCTACAAATTTACTCCATGTTGTAAAATGTTGCGCATCCCTGGTATGTATAAGTGCTTTAATAAAAGCACTTTCGTTGAACAAACACTGAAAAGAGGCCGATTTTACCGCCACATGGAAGGAACAAACGCTTTTGTTATGCGTTAAATTGACTTACAACGTAATTTGTTGCTTTAATAGGTGATAGTCATTGCTTCCCTAAATGCTGCTTGTTGCTCAGGGAACGTATGATACAGCGAACATAACAACATGTTTTCATGCCAGTCTAGCTCAGCACATTTCCCAAGACAAAGTAAAAAAGGGTGCAGCACTTTCGGTACTAAGCGCGCCAAATTTGGTCCAGGAAAATGATAGTCAAGAGCATCATAAGCGCCATAGTTTTCATCTGGCGAAGCAACCTCATATGTAATGAGATACTTCATAAGCTTTGGCTAGATGCAGAATGATTCATGTAAGGTACATGTTTGCAGCGCGTTGTGAGATCCAAAAGTGCCCAACCGATGCGGGAGTACTTCGTGTCGTACACGTGTGGGTGCCTGCTTCGCAGACCATATGTTAGTTTTTCCTTGGAATAACGCTTATTCATGATAGCGCAATTAATAACGGTTGTTTCACCAAAGAGGATCGAAAATGTAAGCGTTTCTGGTGAATAGTTTCGTTGGAAGCCTTTGTTGGTCGTGATACTAACTAGCACACACAAAATGCAGAATGCATAAAAACTGACCACATTTTCGCGAATTTGTGAAGCATTATACCTATATGCAAAAAAACTGACAAAGAAATAAACAGTGGAGTTTTCATTTAAAATCTATTTTTCTCTCGGAATCTAAGGACATTGCAACAGAAGTTGAAGCGCTTGTCGTTGTTAATTGAAGCATTGAAATCCTAATTTGAATCATGAAAAATGATTGAAAAAACGTTCAAATAAATCTAATTTGTGTTACTAATTAAGAGACTAGCACACAAAACTGAGAACAAATCTTATTAATAAACTTTAAAATAAATATGATTATTTTGTTTTATTTTATCTTAATTCATTTGTGTAATGTACCATCATTCAATGATTTTTTTTCAGCATCTTATACGCAATTTTTCTGAGCAATGTTTTCTTAACAACATCTACAGTTTCTTATTTTAACCGAGCTTTTGATTTGATATTATTTTGAATAAAACATAATATTTTTCTTCATTTGCTGCACTATGATTCACCAAAGGTATTAGACCCTTTGCCAACAAAACTACCACCTCAAATTTATGCTACGAAGATGGAAGGGCATCGCTGTACTTCAAAAATGACTGTACTACTTGGGTGAAGTTGAAATATCTGTTTCTGACAGAAGGTTAAAGACAAGATGCAGACATGAATGTGTTTCTGAGTGTCTGCACTGCTTGAAGAGTGGAATAAAAACCAGAGACACAAACATGATTCCAATAGCATCGAGCTGAACTGAAACTTAAACTGCTCGAAGCGGGTGTCATAAACGAGGGATACGTAAAGCTGCAGATATTGAGGTTTTATGTGAGCGTCAAAATATCACTTTTCTGACGATGATGTTTGGGGTGCTGAAGTGATCATTTCTCGGTCTGGTTCAGTTTGGTGCTCACATCATTTAACAAAGAATATTTTTTCCTTAGTATCTTCCAGTTTTGCTTAAGAGAGGAAATCTCAATGGTATGAGAGTTATATAGTACACTAAAAACTGGAACAAAGGGGAAGTCTGAAACTGATGCTCTAAACATGGTGCTGTTGAAAATAGCTTAACAGCAGCAGAACATTTTAACCATGCTAAGCAAATTTATAAAATGATTATTTAAAATTATAAAATTAAATTTTTTTTGTTGAGAACTCATTTAATTAAATTTAATACGAGTTTAGTGTAAAATAGTGAATTGATAGAAAAGAATAGGAAAATCGTTCTTTCAAAAATTTTTATCTTAGTCAAAAAATATCCAAATATCGAGCATGTTTTTATTTATAAGAAAATAAAAAATGTTTTAATTTAAAACAAAAAGACTAGACCCGTCAGTTTATTTAAACTGAATTTAAATTTTCCTGCGTGATAGTCCCAACATACATCAAGGAAGAGGAACATTAAAATTTTCCTGCGTGATAGTCCCAACATTCATTAAGGAAGAGTTTGTGTTTAATTTGTCTTTCAGCTACACTCACTAGCAAGGCGTAGTAAAATTTTACACCCCAGGAAACTACATTTCCGTAACTTAAAGCTTATAGTTCAAGGGCCTGTATGCATAATTCTGCCTGCTAGACGTTGGATCTTTAGAATCGGAAGACATTTCCAGCACACATCGTGGGGAGTAAGCATGGATGTGTGCACAATCTATAAAAATATAACGAAATATTCTCTGAGAAGTTGAACCTGTGGAAACTTTTACGCGTTTCCTACCCAACTGGTTGTAAAACGAAGGTAATAAATTCCGTGCGGTGTGCTGATTTAGTAATTTAGTCTGGTATGGTAGAGCTGTATAATGTGTACAATTTTCGTATAATTTGTGTGTAAGTGAATCAATTTCAATTATTTTTGTCTTTCTTCAATTATTTAGTTTGCGAATAGCAGAACTAATCATTATCTTTAAAAAAATACTTTGCTTCATTTTCTGTTTTACTTAGACTGAAGGTGTTTGTTTCAATACAGTGAACCCGGTTGTCTTTTCGATTCAACCTATTGTATTTCTAGATGCATGCTAGCGTTCTATGAGCTTGCAATGATGTTCGGCATGCTTCATTTTTACGTTCACTATTTTTACAATATTCATCGTAGGTCTGGCAAGATCTAGCGATGTCACGTTATTTGAATATTCTATATGAGAATATACATGTTTCGATGCTTCTTTGTTCAGTATATCCAGTACACCCCTATGGACAAGCTTAGAGCACGTAAAACTCTCAAATTGACGTGGTAAATCGTTGTAAGTTTTAATACTTTTAGTAGGGTTAATAAAGGAATGGTGACAGAACTGATGACATAGACATCATTGGTCTGCGACTCTCCTATGTGGCGGAAGCCTACCAAAGGATCGAGCAGGCGGCAGAAGACCTCGCGTTGCCGACTAACGAGGCAAAGACCAAACTGATGGTGGCACCACCAGCGGTCCTACTAACAAATACCGACCTTCGTAGGGGTGACGTACGGAAAGGTGAACGCACGTTCGAAGTCGTCCCAAATTTCACCTATCTCGGGTCAAAAGTCAGCACCGACAACAGCATAGAAGTCGAGCTACGCGCACGGATGCTGGGGGCCAGCCGGTTATTCTATAGCCTGAGGAAGGATTTCACCTCACAAAACCTGTCGCAACGGATGAAGCTATATCGCACTTATGTAGTCCCAGTACTCACGTATGCATCTGAGACATGGACCCTGTCCAAAACTGATGAAAACCTCTTAGCCGCGTTCGAGAGGAAGATGCTCAGAAGGATTGTTGGCCCCATACGTGAGGAGGGACAATGGAGGAGCCGATACAACGACGAGCTGTACGAGCTGTACAACGACTTTACTGTTGTGCAGCGGATTAAGCTCGCCCGGCTCCGGTAGGCTGGCCATGTTATACGCATGGATCCGGACGACCCAGCCCGTAAAGTCCTCATAGGGCGTCCACATGGACAGAGGAGGCGTGGTAGGCCCAAGCTGAGGTGGGAGGATGACGTAGAGGCGTCCGCCATTAAGGCCGGGATAACGGATTGGCAGATGACGGCGCGAGACCGTGAGCGGTTTCGGAGTTTGTTGCAGCAGGCCAAGATCGCGAAGCGGTTGTAGCGCCCAATGAGAAGAAGTAGAATAAAGGAATTGCAAAAATATGAATATAATTACAACAGTGAATTACACATTGGTCTATTAAATTAAATTGAATTTCCCATGATCTGTTTCGAAATTTAGAGTAAGTTTTGCTCTCAAGAGTCAATAACACACCTGAACAAAACAATACCTCGCTGAACTTGTCAATAAAATTCTCGAAAACCCTGTAAGTTTATGTTAAGAAATAACTCCAAAGTAATGATATTAAAGAGCGTTAAACCATACAAAATTTAGGAATGTGGTGATTTACTGTAACAGCCAGGAATATGAAACTTCTTAGTTATAAATCTAGGAAAATAATAAGAATTATAATTAAACAATGAGAAAACAAAATACCATCTTTGACAAGATTTTAAAGTTTCCATTAATAACTGATGTTTTTAATTTATCGGGTGTTAAAACCGCTTTGCGGTCTCTGCCTGCCGTATCAAACTCCGTAACTGTTTACGCCACATGAAAAAAGTGTGTTTGACAGCCAATTGCGAGCAGAACATGAGCTGTGTAAACGGCCCTATTTAGTGGTTTCGGATAAATTAC
The DNA here is from genome assembly GCA_000349105.1 of Anopheles epiroticus. Classification (NCBI taxonomy): domain Eukaryota; kingdom Metazoa; phylum Arthropoda; class Insecta; order Diptera; family Culicidae; genus Anopheles; species Anopheles epiroticus. The sequence continues at coordinate 51,376 of KB671908.1, forward strand.
GTAACGCTTAACGGGGAGAGGGAGGTGGTTCACTGAAACTGTGAAACGGATGGTCCTAAAAATAAAAATTATAATGTTACGCAATTTTTGGATGTCGCCTTATGTACTACGCTTTTGAATATCAAGAACGTATTCGAGTATCGTGCTGCAACCATGTTATCAACTACCGCAGTGTCGATAAAATGGACGTGTACCTGAGATCTATTGAAAAATGTTTTAATGTAGCATGGTTGATCTTATTGGAAGTGGTTTCAACTGGGTACATTCATGAGGCTTTTTTGGATGTTCCTGTAAGCCAATTTCCTTCTTTCATTCAGATTGACTAGCGGTTGCCAATTTTGCAAAATATACCGAATCATAAATGGGTAATTGATCCTGAGAGGACGAATTTATGTTTTAGTAACAAACGCCAGCCTTGGATTTGTGAATCTCTAACGGATTGGTTAATAGTGTGCAAGGACAATAAAATATTTTTCCACAATGTGTGGCTGTCATTTAATTTCCTAGTTCACCTGCACCGTACTATTGCATGCTGTGTAAATTTTTGTTGTTGCCTTTTCAACCGTTTCACAAAATTCCTGCCCAACTGAAATGAGGCCGTTCTTGGTAGGCAGGGCTTTGCGTTCATATTATATTTTCAAAGCATCATGACGAACATCCTCATGTTTGTTACTTGTCTGCACATGCTGTGAAAGTGAGGAACGATGATGGATCCGGTCGAAGCCGAGCGCGATAGGAATCGGGCAGTACTGCTGAAAGTATTCGACGCCATGTTTCCCGGTAACACAATTAAAACTTATTTGAACTGACTTCCTGTTTGCTGCGGAAGATATGAACGACTAATGAGATATGTTTCGGAAACATTGCCTTGGCTGTACATACAAAACTCTGTCCTGTTCTTGTTTGTCGATGATGCTGATGCAGAGCAGCTATTTAACTACAGCAAGTGCACATCCCCAGCGCTGGTCGACTGGACATGGTAGAAGCGCACGGACCGGAAATAAAATGAAATTGTTTCGAATATCCAGCAATTTCTGTAGCAAGTTATTTACACCCACAATTTGCATGACGTGTATTCACGTTTCTTGTCCCGAAAAGAGTCATAATAATTTGTTGGTTTTCGCAAATTGGTGCAAATGGAAATGATTATTATAGTACATCAAATTTAGTTATGAATGTTTTAAAATGCGAGGTTAATGATGAATTTAGTTTTTGATGTTTTAAACATTCGTCATCGATCTTTTAATTGAAAGTAAACAATCCTATTGATTTACATTGGTACATCAATAAAAAGAGTTATTTGTTATAGTTTTGTGTTGATTTTAAGATTATTTTACTAATATATATCTATATCATTTTTCTATCTTGCACGTATGAAAACTATAAGTAGTAGCAAGGTACATTCATTTTATTTCTGAAAAAGGTGTTTGACTAACAGTTTGTTTTACAATAAACTAGATACTAAGTACAAAATTGGGAGTCATATTAAATCATTCTTTAACTATTTTACTTTTATATTCAAATCTTTTATGGGGTTTTATTAAATCCAATGCTTTCCTGACAATATTTTTTAAAATAATATAGTAAAATACTGTGCTGCAGTGCTGTGGGTACACTTAGTCACAGTCTCCCGTACGTAGTATCAATACATTTTTTTATGAATGGGCACACTCAGTCACGGCAAGAGCCAAAGCATATTTGTGCTAAAATGTACATCGAGGCAGTTCTTCAGACATCAACTCGACTAGAAAGAAACGACAAATTAAAGAGGTTCATTACAAAAAGTAAAAGTAATGTTAACGATAAAAAAGAAACTATGAAATGATGAAGAAACAATCAGACGATCCAATGTTTTATGTATTGCATTTAGTTCTTAGTCCACAACGAATTAAAAAGAAATTTCTATATAGGATAGGAGGAGATAAGAGGCGGGGGGAGAGGCCTTGCAAGCCACCCCCTGCATCATTGCAAAAAATAGTCACCAAAAGAATTTACCGATCTGGATCAATGATGCCTGACATATGCTACCGAAAAAGGACTATGATTGGTAACTCGGTATATGGAACTGCAGATCTCTCATCTCACCCGGGAGTTCCAGAATACTCGCATAGGAAGTGAGAGCCCACGGCTTCGGAAAAGTAGCACTTCAGGAGGTGCGCTGGAAAGGAATTACGGAGCGTCCCTATCGCAGCGATTGCATGATCTTCCAGAGCGGTGGCGAAAGCGAGTGATTGGATGGTGGCCGATCAATGAACGGATGTGCAGGTTGAGGATCCGTGGGAGATTCTTCAATCTGAGCATTATTAATGTTCATAGTCCGCACCTTGGAAGCACCGATGACGATAAGGAGATCTTTTATACGCAGTTGGAGAGGGAGTACGACCGC
>KB671909.1:0-31108 GCA_000349105.1 Anopheles epiroticus
ATAATAATCTAAATATGTTGCGATTATGTAAATTAACTACATAATGTAACTTTTTTCATGTATCATAGGCATAATAGCAAAATAATTATCATAACAACAAACTTTGACAATCACTCCCAAAATTGCCTACATAGATTAACACTATCGAGGATTTTTGAATTTGTAACTATCCTAGGAAATATTCTATTTGATTGTTACTGTCCACCAAATAGATTACGGAAAATATCTTATGTGTAATCATTAACCTATTTCAAATGCGATTTAGATAAAAGAGTGAAACGGGGGACATAGTGACGAAAGAGAGTACGGTAAAAGAGAGTACGGTAATCAGACCTGTAGAGACAGAAATCCAACAACTGTGAGGAATGATTGAATGCACAAATTGCACGAAGTAGAACGATTTTTAATCTCAGAGCGATGTGGGTGCCGATGAGGAATACTTAAAAGCGGATGAGGACGTAAATGGTGAGAAGGGCCATACTGATCTAGTCAGGAGAAATGGATCATCAGTAGCGCCAAGGAGGAAAGAAGCCATTTGTATCTGTGAGTGCGTTCGACGTGTGACGGCGACCAGATGACGTATTCTATGATGGATCATACCAAAGAGCTGTACAGGGTTTGAAAACTAGATATTTCGCCGAATTCATCTAAAATGCGATGAATCGAATCCGAGGATCTTTTTCCTTTCGAAATAATGCTATAAATGAGATCACTAAACGTATTTTTTATATGCGAGGACCACTCACAGGTAGAACATAAAGGATTACTATTTCCCCTGTGACAGAGGCTCTGTAATAATGAAACGTTAGCGTTACCTGGCTAAAAAGAAAAAGAGATTGTTGCATTTCATGCGATATAAACGATATGTAAAAAAATAATTGAGCCATTTAACGCGACAAACGCGCCTATATGGATTTTTTTGTAATTTAATCAATTAATTAATTTCAATCAGTGAAGGGAATAGACGATCCTGTTCCAGGATGATATAAACTCCTGTTCCAGGATGATATAAATGGTATCTACTTGATGACCCGAATCGTTGCAATCCGTAAGGAGCCATGATATCGAGAAATAAAGGACATGAAATATGCTTACCGAACCGAACGCATATCAATGTACCTAGCTCGTATCAACCTACCGAATTCAATGCACCAGCGGTTCGGAATCACGTATCCTTTGCCGAACCTAATGAACACCATGAAAGGAGTTGTATGACCTATCAGTAACACATACAGTAGAACGTCGATTATCCGGGGGCTGATTAACCGGGGGGCGGATTATCCCTGGCCCAACAATTTGACAGCTTCAGAACAAAAACGCCCATTACCATATGGTTGAATCAAGTTAAGACAAGACCCACTCGTTACGGTGCTATTACATTGGATTGATTGAATTGGAATTGGTTTGTCAAAACCGATCCAGAGGCATATTTTGACACAAGAATTCCGTTTCTCAATGTAATAGCACACTTGAAATTGATTTGGAATTTCCTATTATAAAGGCGTTCAAACACTTGTTCTTCGATTTTGTGGAAGGTAAAACATCATGTGTTTGATAACATAACCCACTATAGTGAAAATTGTAAAGGTACCAATTCAAGCATCTGAACTAGGCAGTGTAAATACGTTTCTATATCCACATGTAAACGCGGCATAATCAATTATCTATATATGTATTGTTGAACTCTAAATACAGGCAGTCGCACGATAGCTTTCACAGTGTTCACACTTCTTTCAACCGTACCCATATCACAACAAAAATAAAGCTTTTTTTACTTTTTTCTCTTTGTGACAATCCCAATTCCACTTGATAGCAATTCCATTTGAAGTACATCTCTCTCTTGCAAGCATTACTATTTTTCTTGCTACATTGAGCATATATGCCAGTACAGGTTGATTCTCTCCTATGCGTTTGATAAATTGTCGTGAAATTTGTGATAAATACCAGCAGCTTCCTCAAAGTATGTACTTTTTGTGTCCTTTTTGTGAGCGCATGTGTGTAAAAAAAATATGTTCTGGTTCAATAAAATGTAGTTCAGGTTACAGCCGCTCCCGATGTTTGCGTTTCTTTTTTTAACAGGTGTGCAAAAAAAACGTAAACGCTGAATGTAAGCAAAAGACAATCGGAAGCAATTCAAAAGGAACGAATGGATGACTGTCTAAAAAGCTTATTAGATTGACATCCAAATACGACGCGTCGTCCATTCGGCTGCAGTTTTGGCTGCTGTTCCTTGCCGGGTTGGTACGAGCAGAACCCACCACGATGGAGCTCACAACCTTTGGTGCGTATAGGGCAAAAAGAGCCAACTAAATAAAAAGAGCGAGAAAAAGCATATACTGAGAACTCTTGCAGGCGCGATTTGCGAAGCGGGCACTGAACGAAACTGTCACAACATTGACCGTTTTGACAGCAAACGTCAAAATCATATTTCAACGAAACAGCTGTCAAACGCATCTTTCCCTTGACGAAACGAGAGTAAAAAAACGTCCATAATGCATAAAATAGTTCGTAATGCTGCGAATGTTAGTCATCCCTAATAATTCGTAGTACCGCGTGTAAAAGAGCATACTTTCGCTTGCCAGGGCAGTGAATGCCAGCACCATACCACAGACCCACACATCCCACACACGCACACAGAAAGTGGTCGGTTCCTCGGTGGTGCTTTGTTTTCGCGAGTGCAGCTGCAGCGGGGTGCCAAACAGGAAAGTAGATCAGCTCGCGAACCAGACCGCGTTACAGCACACCGTTCCGAATTGCATTCTGCTCCCGGGCAACGAAAGTTCCGTGCCCCACGATAGGATTCGGGAACCACGCGAAAAACGTCACCAGTGCTTCCACCCCCGGGGTATTGCGGAATCGTCAGAAATGCGGTTCAGCTCAGTGCCGTAGGGGAAGAGACGGTGACGGTGGCAGGCGCAGCGAACGCACCAGAAACGCATCAAGTGTGCATCATGACGGTGGTGGGCGCTTGTGAAGAAAGTGGCAATTGAAGGAAAGTTGATTGAGCGTTTTTGTTGCACGGAAGTCGCTGCCAGGAGGTGTTGCTGGGTGTGCTGCACGCCATTGAACCGTGTGCCAGAGAGAAAGGGCGGAAGGGAGGGCTTTAGAAAAATAGGAAGAGAATCGTACACGTGTGTGTGTGTGTGCTTACACGCATGCCAGTGCAGCGGTGTGCGTGCGTGTGCTGTGAGTAGTGCAAATAATAATAGTAGTAGGCACAGGCGTGCGCGCCTGTGTAGCGGAAGAAGAGTTTGTTTTTAATGTAACAACGAAGTGCCACTGCCACTGCGAGGCCAAATTTAGTGAAAAGCGACGCGAGGTGAGGCTGATACGGGCTGGTACAATCATCCGGTTTGCTGCAAGATTGCGAAGGAAGCAGAAACCAACATCGCTAGCAAATTAGGAAACTCAAGAACATCCCAGTTACTGGGCCAACGAATGCGAATGGTCAGCGCTTCATCATCACGCTCATCCGGTCACTTGCCTCAGTTGGGCATTGAACTGCCACGGGACAGAGAGCAGCAGCAGCAACAGCATGAAATGAGCAGGCAGCAATGGGTTCGCAAACGTTAAAAATCCTCCGGCAGGGTGTGCTGGCCAGCTTGACCGGTGGCTGGTACTACGACGTGCATCAGAATGTCTTCTGCAATGCCGTCCATCTGTACATCTGGCTGTTTTTGTTGTTTCTTCCTTTCATCATTTACATGGTAAGTGGTAGGAGGGCGGTGAAAGGGAACGGGAAATGGGAGGGTAAACTAATGCCCGTTCAAACAATCCATACGCTGCATGATTCATCGTTTCCGACATTTCCACAGCAGAGAAGCATGTCTGTTACAAACAAAACAAACCCAACGGTTGCACGTTCATCGTCGAATCGGTTGATAAACATTTGGTACGACCATCGCTAGATAAGCAAAACCAACCAGATCGGAAGACATAAGGCAGCGGCTCACGTGATGCTTAAACACGAAATCCAAGTCCAAGCCGCAATGTCGGGGAGTAGCAGAACATTCGTTTATTGGTAACAGCTTTGACCTAATTAATCCACACGGTCAAGCGCTGTGGCGTGTAAAGGGGAACGATTACAGAACCCATCCTTCTCGATACGCATTTATGCTTGAACCTTGTCACCGTTGCGAGAAGGTGGTGCGTTAGAAGTGGTGCACACCGTTTTGCTTTTCGCAACCAACCAACAACGTCGTCGAGAATGTACTCTACAGCACCACCACCACCTTCACTACCGTCTTAATGTCTCATCGCGTCACGTAACTCTCCGACGCTAAAGAAGGGAGCGCAAGAGACAAAGCCCCCGGACGGGCTTGTTTTGCTGTCGATTGATTCAAGTAGATCGTTTTTGAGCGGGTGCTCTTGCTTGTCCGGCACCCCCACCTACGAACGAGCTCACACGCTCCGGCCTCCTTTATCCGAAGCTCGTGTTATGCGATAGCAAATCGCTATTACACACTTGACCGTGGCCTTGTTTCATAATAATGTTTTTAGAGATGGGCGCGCGATTCGCACGCATTATTCCCTGGGATTGATAAGCAAACACCAGGGTGAGATTGATAAGCATGTGAGGAGTGCCACTGCAACTAGCTTTACTTTTTAATATGTTAAAGTGAAGAGCATTGTGAGCTTTATGGCGGTGTGTAGAAACATGTTTAACATAAAACGAAATCTGGATATAAGACTCGTATGTGAGAGAAAAATCGTTAAGGTAGCATTTCGTTGAGGTTCTGCTGTTTCGTATAGAAGCAACCTGTATAAGAAAGCATTGTAAAGCCTATGGAAGAGATATTTTTTCTACTTCTAGTATAAATCATATCTTTTTGCAGCTTGTAGCATAGATCGCTAAACTAAAAGTCGAGCGCTGTGCAGATAACTGCTTATAAATTACCGTTGTCATCGAGAATTCTATTTGGTGCACTCCGACATTTTCATCGGTTAAACCAATGCATGAATGATTCTTCATTTAGGGTCGGGTCTTTAGAAGTAAAACGTAAACATTTTTCGTCAAATTTTAAGGATGAACTGCTGCCAAATTACCTTAATAACATTTGCCTAAAATAAGATATATCCAGAGGTTGTTTTCATAACACTTTAAAAGTCTGGATCTTACTAGAGACTTCATTGTCCCATCTACATCGAGCGAAAAAACGTAAATACTGTTCTATTAATACTCAACCTAATACGTGAAACGCCAAACTTCTTGTGAGAGAATTTTTCGAGGATGCATCGGATTCTCCCTTATCCAGGTACAATGATCTCGCCGGCTTGCAACGACCTTGTCATAGCACGAGACAAACATATCTTTTAGTTTGTTGTACTAGTTTCTCCAACTGCACCTTGAAACTTTCGTTGCCAAATTCAACCATTTGCCCTGGCATTCCAACTGACTCTTGTTCGACTTTCCCGTTTGCGGTGTAGCAGCCGTACGCCGTTTGCCTAACCGTTACGGGGGTCGCACGATTTTACATCGCCGAATAACTGCAGTTTACTAACAACCTTTAATTCGCTATCGCGCTCTACCTTCGCTGCGTTTTTTCTTCTTTCTCAATTTCCTCTTGCGATTGCCGCGGCACCAGAGTGACACACCGCAATGGCCAGGCAATGGAAAAAAACAAGTCCCAATTTATTAAACGAGCCACTGAGATGTACGAAAGTGGCTGACTAGCTGGCTGGGTGGCTGGTTGGTGTAACCTGTCTAACGTTTATCTTTCAGGCCCGTTGACCAGTTTTCCGGCAGCGTTCGGTGGGGGAACCTTATCATTTGTGAGGTGGAAAAGAAGGCTGAAGGATGCCTACAACACGACCACGTCTACACACCGTGAACCTGTTCGCACTTTCATTTCTCGTTGGCTGAGTGTTGGTGATGGCATATTCTCGGTGGGAGGGATGGTGCTCCTCTCAAAGCGTCCTTGCTTCTTGTCGGAGGCGTTCAGCACCGTTAACACGTATAGTGGTGAAATAAAGAGAGGGATTGTAATGCGGAAACACTGCGCTACCAGTATTTAGGATGGGGATGGGCTTGGCAATGGGCTCGGTGCGGACCATTGTGTGCTTTGTAATGAATAAATGCTGCATTATAAGAAGAGAGATGGCTTCAATGTTTGTTGTGTGATGGGAAACCATAGGCGAACAGCATTTCAAACCATATTCATTGGGTCAAACTTATTGGTGATGAATGCTGGAATTGGTAGTTAAATTTAGATTACGGCTTGTCTCTCCCCCGTTTTTGGCACTGATCTTGGTGTATCATATGACCTTATGCTTGTCATTGCGTGTGGCTTTGTACATGAGTCATGCTTTCCGAGACTGTCTGCTGGCGAACCGAGACGGTCCCGATGATGGACAAGGGAAGCAATGGCAAGAAGCAAGAAAGATAAGGAGGCCTCACGATGCCCAATGTGTAGTATAGTGTGTTGATGAGCGGCTATGTTTCGGTCTCGCACTGGACATCATCCAACAACCATCATCGACTGGGGCGAATGTTAAACGGACATTGTGATGAGCCATTCGCATTTGCGATCACTGAACGAACGTAGAGTAAAACTAGTGTACAAACTAGTAAAACAGTTTGTGAAAATATTCAATCATATGAGTTTTCCATGAAAATTCATTCGAATAGCGAATCGAATTTTGTTTCTGTACGAGATTCAAAGAGTAACGATTCTTGAAGACTTTTGAAATTAAAGAATCCTTGAAGACATGTGATTCTTAAAGAAAATTCTTTTATTACGAGATAAAGAACCAAAAATTGAAAAATATTGAAACATGACATGGCAAATTGGTACTTTGAATCCACCTTGAGACGGATTTGAGAAATTAAGCGTCACTTTGTAGAATATAACATAAAGGTCAACGAGTCTTGTGTTAAATATAACACTGAAGATTTTTTTTATTTTACATCCAGACTCATTGATTCGTTTCTATGATTCATGTTTCGGATTCAGATGTATCCTACACAAGAGAAAAAAAAACACAAAAATACATGTTCTTTCCTCATTTGAACGAACTTTCTATTTTCAAAGTTTAATTTATTTTATCTAGCACTAATTTGTAATTAACAACATTTGGACTAACGCGCTACTTTCGCTCTCTTGTGTTTACAGTACTTCCCGACCACCGTAGCGGTATGGAGCGTTTACTGCGTGCTGATCGCGATAATCATCACGTTCTTCAAGATGGTGAACGTGGCGCTCCACCGCATGTACGACCGGGCACGTACACTGTCCGAGACGAATCTGAAGAAACCCGGAAGCGCCGCCAGTTCAAAAGCACCGCGGGAAGCGGGCGCCGGCATCGGTATCAGCGACGGGGGCGACGAGGAGCCCGGCATCGAGATGCAAATCCTTGGCACAGTCGACGTGGTCGGTGGCACGCCTCCGGTAAACGCGTCTTCGCGGACGTCGGTCGAGCATCAGAGCGACGAGAACAGCTACGCTAACAGTGCGATCTCGATCGACTATCAGGAGCAGGTGACGAGCACGATCGACCTGAAGGTGGACGTGCATCGCAAGAACAGCTCCGAATCGAGCGACAGTGGCCTGAGCGGTGCGGTCGGGAGTGGACCAGCCGGCGGTGTGACTGCCAGTGGATCAGGGCTAGTAGGGGCAGTTGTACCGTCTGCCGGCTGTAGCGATGCGTGCTTTCGAAGCGATCGCATCGCGGAGGCCAACAACGAGACACCGTTCGGTGCACCGGTGGTCCGGTGCGGCGCACCGGTGCAAACGCACACGGCAGAGGTGTGCAGTACGGGTACGCACAAGCGTTCGCTGTCTACGCCCAGCCAGGACCGGTTTTCCGAGCTGGTGCTGGAGAAGGTGATGCGCAAGATGGCGCGTGAGTTTGGCGATCTGCCGCTGGCCGCAAACACTGGCGGAACAAACGGTGGCGGCGCTGGTGGTAGCGGGATGGAGAGCGGTGAAACCGGGACGGGCTCGCGGATGCTGAGCGCGGCTCAGTCTAACGCGTCGTTGCGGCGCCATCAGTACAAATCGAAGCGGAAACAGCGCTTCATGAACAGCCAGCTGCAGCGCCAAATATCGCTCGATTCAGAGAAGCTAAACGGTAGCAACGTGTTTGAGGGCGAGCTTGCCGACGGCCAGGGTGGCATGGAGGAAGGAGAGGGTCCGCAGGCGACACGCAATCGGCGTCTGCCAGGCGGCACCGAGGGCGGATTACAGCTGCAGCGACACCTTAGTTCGGACGACCAGAATAACAAATCGGTCGGTTCGCTGTTTCACCACCAGCTGCACCATCATCACCATCACCATCATCATCATATGCTGGCGTTGCAGAATCTCGATCCCGATTTGTACATGGATCATAGTTACACAAAATCGGCCGTTCAGTTGGCGATCGCGGACACGGGGAGTGGGAACGATGCATCGAGCAAGATCACGTACCTGTTGCATCAAACGACACCGATACGGCGGGACTCGAACAGCACCATGTCGGCGCTGCAGCTACCAACGATCGCGAGCAGCAGCAGCGGACCGGACGGTGGTGTCGGGGGTGGTGTGTCCGGCGATGGGGTCAGTGCGGTGATAGGTCTGGGTGGCGAAAGGGCTGTCAGCAGGGGCGGAAACAATGCATCCGGCAAGCGGCGTCGGCACTCAAACACGGCCACGAATACGAGCGGCGGTACGGGACGACCGCTGCCCCGTTCACTCACGTCTGTAAGAAGAATCAAGAGTGCCGCGTTGGAAACGTGCAGCCCTGCGTCGATATCGAACCTCACGCCAACGCACCCGAACAGTGTGGAGGTGATCGGTGGGCAAACACTACGCAACCCACGGCACACAGTGCTGCCACCGCCGAGCAAGTGCTTATCGCGCAATCCGTACCTGAACCTGTTTACGAAATCGAACGAAGGAAGCAGCGGAACCGGGCTGGTGGACGTGTGCGGTGGTGCGGGACCATCGTCCAGTTTCGTGGTCGCTGGTTGTGATAGCAGTGCTGCCTTTGAATCGGTGCTACCCGGTGCTACCAACGCGGGCGGCGAACCGGTCTATCCGATCGCGGAACAGTCGGACGAAAGTACGCCGGTGAAGAGTACGGCCAGGGTGATGGTGCGGGATGAACACACACCTCCGGTTCAGCGGTTCGATCTGCACTCCGACTCGGACGATGCGCTTGAGGATGATGACGATGATGAGGAGGAAGAAGACGAAGGAGACGCGGAGGAGGAAGGGGACGAGGAAGACGATGAGGACGCGGAAGAACACCAAGACCAGGGTGATCATCGCGAGGGGCACCGGGGCGATAGCCATTACGCCTCGGAAGAACTGAAGAAAAGCGAACGGATAGGTGATAGTGAAGAGGATCTCACGTTGCACGATCAGCTGCGGCGATTGCACCACCATCACCAACAACAACAACAACAGCAACAACCGCGGGTGCCAGATGCGGTTGGCCTGGAATCGGATCTGGACCATCCAGACAGTGGACTTCAATCGACTGACTCAGACACGGAAACGAATGCCGGCTCGCGATCTCCGTTGCTCGAACCGGCACGAACCCACCGGACCAATTCGGAGCAGCAGGTCGGATCGGTAGCCATTGTGGAAGCAAAAAATGCTGCCTGCTGCGCCATAGTGCCTCCGACGATGATCGGCAACGAGGTAAAAAAGACCTCCTCTAGTCCAACGATCAGCTGCAGTGATAGTAGCGCCCTGCCGTTGCACGATCGCCACACGCTGCGTTCGCCGATGAAAGCGTTCGAGGAGACGGGCTGCCTTTCGTCGAGCGACTGGGAGCAGGCCAGTGCCAGCTCGAAAGATTTGCTCATAGCGAAGGATAGCTCCGCAGTACCGAAAGACGGCAATTGTGCGGTTGGTGGAGCGCTAAAAAAGGCTGCGGCGGGGAGTGAATCCGATCCACAAATTCCTGGTTCGAGTGGCAAGGCGAAGGCGAAGGACGACCTGTCTGCGGCCGCCAGCAGCATAACGGAGGCGGCAACAAACGGTTCCTCGCTGTCCGTGTCACAGTTGCAGCAGCGTAACCTCGGTGCGATACCGAAAACGTCCCCACCTGGGCGTAGTGCAAGCGTGAGACGACTGAGTGTGGAGGAAAACTATCCCAGCACGAGTAGCAAGATCTACAACCGGTCTCTGTCCCAGCGGTTGCTCGCAGAGCGAATACCGGAAAACTCCACTGCCGCTCCGTTGATTACGTTCCTCAACTACCGATCAGATGTGCCCATTCCGCCGATCTATCTGCCAGGGAACAACGCACTGTCCGAGCAGCAGACGGCCAGCTTCACGTTTCGTCGGCCCGCCCCTTTACCGACGCGTCCCTACCGTCAGCTGAACTGCCGCTTGCGAATGCTTAAAACGGACGGTGGTAGCGATGGTGGGAACGGATCGTCGTCTGCACTAGCACAGCCGGCGGGTGCGGCATCATCCACCGTGGCAGGTTCAACATCCGGAGGAGAGTACTGGCGTGATGATGATAATAACAACTGCAACTACTGCCTGGACGGACTTGACGGTGCGCAAACACGGTTACAATCGCTAGCGACGCCCGGAACCGCCACCAGCGCGGGTAGTTTCGGTAATTATTCGGCTGGTGCGCGCACCATCGGACACGAGGCTTTGATGCCGGGGACCGTAGGAGAGGTGCCTTTGAATTTCTACGTCACTGACGAATCTGACCGATGGTTGCGCTGTGCGGCGAATGTGCTAAAGGAGCGGTTCGGTGCATTGAACCATCATCTGCACTCCCATCACCACATGCACCATCACCACCATCATCACCGAGCGATCAGCATAAGCGGACCATCTACGAGCGGTACGTCAGGCGGCGGTTTGGGTGGTGCTGTCGGTGGCAGCGGCTTGACATCGGGCGGACCAACGGTCGGGACCATCTCGTCTACCGGTGACGACTTCAACACGGCGTCCATCAATTCGGGCAGCGGGATCGCGGACAAGACGATCGTGGCATCGACCGATTGCAGCTTGTCGCGCGCGCAAAGCACGATCGACGTGGTGCCCCACTCCATGTTTGGCGAATCGTCCGGCCCCAAGGTGCGCCCGAAGCGGTACTACAAGCTGTCGTTGCGCTTTCTGTGTTTCCGGGAGCAGCTGAACATATCGATGAACCGGCTGCAGCTGTTGGCGCTGTTCGATCGCGACACGAGCTGGGTGCAAGTGGCACTGGCGATAGCGCTCTGCACGCTCGTCTCACTGCTCGGTTCGCTGGTGTTGTACCTCAAGTTTTACGAAGATCTTTACGCGTTTATCTTCTGCTTCGTGATTGCCGGTAGCCAGTACTCGCTGCTGAAGAGCGTGCAGCCAGATGCGGCTTCCCCGATCCATGGGTTCAACAAGACCGTCACCTACTCTCGTCCTATCTATTTCTGTCTATGCTGTGGGCTGCTGCTGACCATGCATCAGCTGCTGCGCGAGTATCGGCTCGAGCTGGGCCGGGACACGGTTTCGATCATGCTGTTTGGCTCTCCCGTTTCCGTCGTTGCGTGCTTGGAGTCGACACAGACCATACTGAAGGATGGAATACTATGGTTTCCGGTACTCTTTAGTCTGGGGTTATTTCCGCAGATCAACACATTCACCATGTACTTCCTAGAGCAGCTCGATATGCACTTGTTCGGCAGCAATGCGTCATGCAGTCTGCTGGCGTCCTTTCTGTCGGTGGTTCGCTCGATCGTCGCATGTACGCTGCTGTTTGGCCTGGTGTACGGCGCACTGTCCGAAACGGGCACGCAACACGTGCTGTTCTCGATGTACTGTGCGTGTCTGGTGACGGTAGCTTATCATCTGTCGCGCTGTGCCAGCGACTACACCTACATCTGGGCGGTGATCAAATCAGGCCTGTTGACGCACTCCGACTACGACGATACGTCCAGCAAGGACGGGTCGAAAATATCGTCCGACTCTTGCGACGACGGAGACAAAGATGACGGAGGACAGCGGCATTCCAGCGGCGATGGTGGGGCCGACGGTTCGGCACGCTCTACCGACGAGATGAATCGCGATTTCGACGAGGAAGCCGGACGGGAGGCATCGTCCAAAGAACTGGACGACCCATTGCCTCGCAAGCTGCAGGATACGGTAACGGCTCGGCTGAAAAACGACGCAGTTGTGTGCGTTGTGCTGTCGGTAGCCATGTTCAGTCTGCACTGTAGCACGGTGTTTACCGTGCTGCAGCCTGAAATTAATCACGTGCTGCATTCAGGTGCGTGCATTTTGGGCTTCCTGATGCACTATATCGTGCCACAGTTGCGCAAACATCTACCGTGGCTGTGTATTGCGAAACCGATCCTGAAGCCGGAGGAGTTTGGCCTGTTCGAGGTGCACAAGCTGTCGAAGATTATGTGGTTCGAGACGATGTACGTGGTGCTCTGCTTCTTCGAGCGTAACATTCTATATCCACTGATCTTCGTCAGCGCACTTACGGCAGACAGCGCGCAGATTGCGGAAAAGTTTGGTCTCACGTTCGGTTCGATGCTGATCGTAATGTGCAGTTTGAAATGTAAGTCCAAATGGTTGCTATTGAAGATTCAAGTGAATTAATCCCTATACACAATTCACAAACCACAACACTACTTAAAATATCTTAACGTCTATTTTTTTTATAACAAGGTGTTCGAAATGCTTACTCCGACACTGGGAGTCAGTATATAATACTTATATTTACGGTGCTCTTTTTTCGATCGGACTTCAAAATGTCGAGTGAAACGTTTCTGTTGGACTATTTCCTCATCTCGATCCTGTATCGTAAAATTGCCGAATTTTTGTTAAAGGCAAGTATAATCTATAATCTACCAACCACCATCATTCTTTCATTAGTTAATCTGTTCTATTTCTGTTTTAAATTGTAGCTACAATTTGTGGTGACATACATTGCACCGTGGCAAATCACTTGGGGTTCCGCGTTCCACGCCTTTGCGCAACCGTTCAGTGTACCGCACTCGGCAATGCTGTTTCTGCAGACGGCGATTAGTGCAATCCTGTCAACGCCTCTCAATCCATTCCTTGGTAGGAAAAGTTTCATTTTAGTATCGAGTAGTAATTTGACTAACGTTACACATTCCCACTTCAGGAAGTGCCATATTTTTCACCTCGTACGTGCGTCCGATTAAGTTCTGGGAGCGTGACTACAATACACGGCGCATCGATCACTCGAATACCCGGCTGAGCTCGCAGCTTGAGCGTGACCTCGGTGCGGACGATAATAATCTGAACAGCATATTCTACGAGCATCTGACCCGTTCGCTGCAGCATTCACTGTGCGGCGACCTGCTAATGGGTCGCTGGGGAAACGTCAGCCAAGGGGATTGCTTCGGTTAGTGCTTGGAGCGTCCTGGGTATATCATTATTTGGAGTCACCTAATATGTAACATTTCCGTCCACAGTGCTTGCCTCTGACTATTTAAACTGCCTTGTGCACATCATCGAACTCGGCAACGGGCTGTGTACGTTTCAAATGCGTGGGCTCGAATTCCGCGGTACCTACTGCCAGCAGCGGGAAGTCGAAGCAATCTCAGAGGAAGTGGAAGATAATATTGGTATGCGTAGCGATCGTTTGTGCCGTAAAGTTTCCCAACGTCTAACGTTCTCTTGATTATTTGTTAGGATGCTGTTGCTGTACGATCGGTCATTTGCCGCGTATGTTAAGTGCCAATGCCATGTTCACGACACGCTGGTTAGCTTGGCAAGTGATGGCATCGAAGTATGTGCTAGAGGGCTACTCAATCTCAGACAACTCGGCCACTGCCACTATGCAGGTATTTGAGTTCCGAAAGGTGCTAATATCGTATTATGTAAAGGTGAGTTTAACGAACAGTAGCATTTATGAGCGATTTCTAATCCTAAATTGTCTTACTCCAGAGCATCATCTACTACACGCTCCGATCGCCAAAACTGATGAGCTGGCTGCAGTCGCAAGCAATTGAGGAAGCGCTCGAACATACGCGTGACCGACAGTTTGTCGATTTGGATCCCGTGTTCAATATCAACCTGGACGATGATTATGACTCACGGGCAGCGGGAATAACGCGCAGCAGCTTCTGGTGCATTTATGGCGACTGGATACAGTTTTGCAGCGACAAAAAGCGACAGCAGCTTCAGGCGGCCGTGAACGAGCGAACGCCTAGAAAAACAGCCGGAGGAAGCGCAGCAAATCAACCAGCACCAACGGCTAACGCTGCACCAGCAACTGTCACTCCCGGGGACGGTGGCATCTGTTTCGTTTCTTCATCATCGAATGCAAATGTTACGAAAGCGGATAGCAGCACAGGTGTGGTAAAGGAAGGGAAAGGTTCTTCGGTTGGTACAGCTGGCACGAATAGCGGATCGACCGTACTAGATGGTTGGATGGCAGGAGGATCAGCAGCAGACATTGGCGCAAACAAGACGGAAAGCGGTGAATCCAGTGCAGCCAATGGAAGCAATGGTCCCGCTGGAGCACCATCAAATGGAGCTACATCCGGAACACAAGCGAATGGCACAGGCTCTACGAACAACGCTTCGAATGGTTCTGCAAATGGGACACTGTTTTTTAAATCGGTACGTTAAACTTTTTCTTAAGATAGGACTTTTTGGTCTAAAATGCTGCTTCTTGTATTTTACAGAATCGCGATTCACTGGTGACCTCGCTATGTATGTCATTGGCGTTGCTGGCTCGTCGCACTCTTGCCACCGCTAGCCACAGTTCGTCGTGCGGCGTAGAGTTCTTTCTGCACGGGCTGCATGCACTGTTTAAGGGCGACTTTCGTATCACCTGTCCGAGGGACGAGTGGGTATTTGCTGACATGGAGCTACTGCATGGTGTCGTTGCACCGGCCGTCCGGATGTCGCTGAAGCTCCACCAGGATCACTTTCTCTGCCCAGACGAGTACGACGATTACAGCAACCTGTACAATGCGATCGATTTCCACACCAAGGAGCTGGTGATATCACACGAGGCCGATCCGTTGTGGCGGAATGCGGTGTTGCGCGGAACGCCCAACTTGCTGGCCTTGCGTCACGTCATGGACGACGGGTCGGACGAGTATCGTGTGATACGGCTGACGAAGCGATTTCTCACCTTCCGCGTTATCAAACTGAATCGTGAGTGTGTGCGTGGCCTGTGGGCTGGGCAGCAACAGGAACTGATCTATCTGCGCAATCGCAACCCCGAGCGGGGTAGCATTCAAAATGCAAAGCAGGCGCTCCGTAACATCATCAACTCGTCATGCGATCAGCCAATCGGGTATCCGATCTACGTGTCACCGCTGACGACATCGTACGCCGAAACGAACGCACAGCTTTGCCGAATCATCGGTGGCGAGATAACGCTGGAGAAAATTCAGTCCATGTTGATACGCACCTGGAAGCGCATACGGCAACGATGCCGGGAAGGCTGCAGCAGCGGTAGTGCCATCATCGAGGGCGAAATGACGGAAATGCAGGGCGTGTACTGCAACACACCGACACCGAACAATACGCTTTCCGGCACGCAGGCCACGCTATCGTACGGTAGCCAGAACATGTCCATATCGGGTGCGGCGGCGAATCGGGGCAGCATGGCGAGCATTAACAAACCGACCAGCTCAACACTGCTGGCTGGGTTTCTGATTCGCGAACGGGACGCAGAGCGGGAAGCCATGGCGATGGGGACGACGGGCGTGCGGGAGCGAAGTACGATTGCCAAACGAAACGTTAGCAGCACGAGCAAGGACCGGATTGATTGGGCCGCACTGCAGATAAACAAGCGCGATTCATTCCGCGAGGTGCTGGCGGAAGCGGTCGCTGCAGCAGCCGGGGGCGCTAGCGGAAGCGGGAACGACAGTTCGGTCGGTGCAGACGATGAAAGTCAAAGCACAGCCGGTGGCAGTCCAAACTCGACGCTGAAGCAGCAGGGAAGCGTTGAATCGTCGTCCGGTCTGGCTGGCAGCTACCTTCACAAAACGAACGTTCCTTCGTCGATGCTTTCGGGCGGTGGTTCAGGATTTAGCAGCTCTGCCCTTGGGAGTGGAGGCAATGGGGCAGCTGTCGGTAGTCGCATTCCAGGGGTACCGGGAACGTTAACCTTTACCCTATCCCCACCGGACGATGCACCGTACTCGCTGTTTGTCATGACGGAGGCTCAATCGGACGAACCAAAGACGAACCTGCAGTGGTTGCATTCGCCTCCAACGATTGGACTGAACAAAAAAGTCATCATTGTGGATGCATCGCAGGTAGGTCGTATTATCAGGCTGTTAAGTGCATGCGATTTTAATGTATCGTTTACACAGGACGGTGTGTTGTTTCAATAGTCTCTCTGTATATCCTCAAAAATGCTCTACATTTGGAAGCTAGAGCCACAAAGTCCTCTGGAACTTCATACATGATTCGTAGTTCTCCGCTTGATTGCTTCACATGTATCAAAGGCCTTGATGTATTGGTCAGACGAAATGCTTATGCTAAACGTTCAATGTTCATATACACAGCGTCCTTATGAAAAATGCCAATAGAGCGCACAGATCCTATCCTTTGTTTCTGAAATAAGGGAACCGCTCGGCCTACAGTTTCTTTAGCTTCGAACAAACTGAAAAAGATATAACATAAATTAATCCCGTTCTAGATTTACGATTGCTTGGACTTGGGACGCCGTATCGATGTAACCTGGCCGAATGAACAGTTCCGGTCGAGTGGCGGTCGCTCGTCGTGGAAGGATTGGAGTCCGCAGGAGGGTATGGTAGGAAACGTCGTCCACTACTGGCAGCCCAACCATCCGGATCACCACTTCCGCTCGAACGTGAATCGAACGATCATACTAGTGAAGATCGGCGAACGGCATGTACCTATCGGTGAGAAGGGCATTATGGAGTACAACACGATCGGCTTGGTTACATCGGAAGGTCTCACATCCACTGTACCGGGTGATGAATCTGCTAGGAGTAGCGCTGCACCGGGTCAGCGACAGCATTCTCTAGAAGCGGTCAGTGAAGATGCTACGTCTGCGCATACCGCAGACTCCTCGGCGATCACACCTAGCGATCGTGCATCGCCCGAACCAAATGACACGCATTCCAAGCAGAGTGAAACACAGGTAGCTTCCACAACTGGCAATCAAGCTAACCAGAGAGGCATTGAGTCCGAACCAAAGGGTACACCAGATAGCGTGGAGCCTGAGTCGCCTCCGACGGTAGATGCATCGCTAACGAAATAGAAGCTGAATGTTGGGGAAGTAAACGAAGGATAGCGACAGTTGGATCTAGAAGCGCTCGAAAGACATCACATATTCACGGTAAATTGGCCACTTTCGTTACTTTCGCGACCTTCGTGAGGTTAGTAAGTTGCAAAACAAAGTACACTAATATTGTAAATAGCTATTTTCATCAACGCCTTATTCATGTTATAGTGGAATTTGTACGGAAGCGTAGTTTTGGACCGAAATGCGCGATCGTTTCTTACAGATTTCATAGCCATTCTTTAGCAGCTATCGTTTAGAGTTGTGTCTTGTATGTGGTACAGTTGCAACTGCTGGCTGCTAGCGAATGGCTACGGATTCGATATGAAAAGAGAACTGTGCATGTATTTAGATAACAAACACGGTCGTAAAAGAGTGATACGCGCAAAATTGTGGAGTATGGCAGGAGTGGAAAGAAGAAGGCGCTAGGTATTAGGAGCAATGTTTCCTACCTTTACACGTAACACGTAACATATGCAAAAAACCGATATCGAGTGAGTCAAAATTGTATCAAACAATGTTTCACTGTTGTTGAACAGTTTTCAGTATTCAGTACGATATACATCTACAGTATGCTCTGTTGTGTTGTGGATTTCTCCGCTTTAATCTCAAAGGTTCCCAAGGTTTCACTCGTTTTTAACGCAATATCAATGTTTTCTGTTTTTTTTTTAATGTTTCTTTACACAACCTTGTTTTGTGGTAGCATGTTAACGGTGTTTTGTTGAAACGCACAGCAATAGTTTCAATGAATGTGTTTTATCTGTTTTCAAGAAATGCATCAACCACAGACGTATTTTACGCGTTTCACCCAGTTGTTTACCAGGGACTCAGTTTACAGGCTGTTACATGTTCAACAGCTACTACTACACATCAGCTTTACTTCCGGTTCCCCGAATGCAAGAATTTTAACTGTTTTTTACTAGCTAGAAAAACAAACTAATGGTCGGAAAGTGCAGGGAAGGGTAGTAGATCGTTAAAATGCCATCTTTCCGCTCTCATAATCATCACCTTGTAACGAAACTTACTGATTGCACTGTTTGCTACGCGTGAGCAGTGTGTACCGAGTGCAAACGAAAGGCACGAGGTGGTTGCGAGTAGCAGCAGCTCCCCTTAATGGAATCGATGGAAAAACAAACGCGATGAAATGTGATAATTAACGTTTAAGTGAAAACAAAAAAATCATATATAGATATGGTGTAAAATAGGTAAAAGAAATGATTGAAAGGCTTGCCTCTGATGTTCGCTTTAGGAATGGTTTTAAGGATTGTAAAAACAACACAAAAAACCAACGTATAGATAGGACCAGAAATAGAAGAAAACAAAATCAACAGTCATACGAAGAATTAAACTAGAGAATTCATGGAACTCTACCCAAATTAATTACTATATCGGCACCGTTTACTCGTTATATCGAAAGTTCGTTAAAAATATTAAGTAGAGCAACAATACGGAACAACGTTTACAAAACCAAAACAAAACTGTCAAGACACGGGACACGATACGAGAACGATACAGTCAGACACGTGGGACGCAGGTATACAGGAAAGAAAAGTAACCTCGATCCTTGAAGAGGAATCAAAGACTTGGACCGGAAGGAAAGCACTCTCGACTGCCGGCGCGAACTAGCGACAGAATGCTTACACCTTTACATTACGACGATATATCCGCGCGTTCGTTCGATCGAATTGATGAAGATTATTTTTTAGAGTAGTTAGCCTAGTTAGTTAATTACTTTACACACAGAGCGCCAACAAGGATACGGGCGCGCTACGGTAGATTGTTATCAAGTATCACACATGGCAGTGTCAGTGTTGCCAGCGCTGAAGTGCATAGAATCAAACGCCCGGGACGGGTGTGATATACTGGTGTTTTTTTACTGTCTACTAGAAAACATGTTAATTTGTTCCGTACCAGCTCGCTTCTTGCGTGTACGTGTGTATATATCGGAGGAAGTTAGGATTGAAGCAAAGGCAAGGGATATAGCGGGCAAAGTGCAGAAACAAACAGGCTAAGAACATCGTGCAAGAAGATACACGCAACACATGCCCTTTGCTGCTGACAGTTACTATCAAGCGACTACAACAAAGGGAGGAAAAGAAAACCAAACATAAAGTAAAAATCATTTAAACGAAGAACGGTAACGACGTGGCCGTCAAGAGCCTAAATCTTGGACGGGAGATGGGTAGTATTTTTTTCTGTTATCATATAATCAAACTCGCTCTTGGAAATCTAGACCAGATTCACAAGTTATGCCTTTTTTAACAAAACAAAAATAAAAAAAAACCAGAGACTTTTCAAACGTACCGACTAACAATCGATCAGTGGATTAGTGTTACGATATCCGAAAGCTAATTTACGACTAGTTTCTTAAAGTTTCTTTCACAGCACATTTCAGTTGCATTAAATCAAGTGATACACTTCTCATGTGTCGATCAGTTGATTGATCGACGCAACATTTATTACGCACCAAGCCTGGACTCTCCGGCATTCAATTAGCGATTTACCTTACTGGCTATTCATGTTTTCTGCATTATAACTTTCCACAAATATTTTCTTGGTCTTGTCTTTATTATAATGTAGAATTATGCATTGTTTCTGGTGTATTTTACAAAAAAATCATCCACAATTTTGGCGCCTTGTTTAGCTAGTTTCCGGCGTTTGTTATGCCCTCTGCTTACGAAACCTTTTTAATCGGATATCAACTAAGTTAGGGCTGAGACGATACTAGCGGTTTATGCTAATGGGTTTTGAGGAAACGAGTGTATTTTTCTATCTTATAAAATGTTACCAGCAACACTGCAATTCCGATCTTCCGACACATTCTTCATGTTGGTACTAAAGTTTCATATTGTTAAATTTCACTAAACCATTTGCGTTTGTAATGCGCTGTGTGGTATTTTATCCATTTATTTCGATATTGTTTTGCACACATTTTGGTAGCAATGGACAAAACAACAAGTAGTGTTAGCTTTTTAAAAGATTTATCCCTAAGCTTAACCTACGTGCACAGACAACCGTGTCCTGAGCGTGTTTGAGTGTTACAGAAGAAATTGCGACATCAGCACACAAAAATTATGCCACTATTGTTCAGTATAAAATTTTGTAGGCACATTTAATTTCCTCCTCCAATATAGGATGCCGATGATCTTCTCGCCAGATGGCGTCAGATCTTTTTATTCACTTTGACAAAGGATAGAACGATCATTCCTACGTGCGATATGCAGTCTGATTGTCGTTTGATTCAGTCAACATTTTTTTTCCCATAAACTACGTTAAACGACTGTGTGGTGCGTGATGTATCCAAATGGAATGCTTTTTCTGTCATTCCACGCGTATCCGATTAACCTTATCTATATTCGCACCGCACGTAAGCGGAACGGAATTCGATCCTGTTCTGTTTGCAGCACTGTTTGCCGATCCTGGTGTTGGGTATCACAATGTTATCGGCGGAGACATTTAAAACTTAAACATGCGTTAAAATGTATATTAGCAATGCAAGGTAGCAGACGGCCCATTGCGTACATGTGTCCTCACAGCCCTCTCGCCCCCCCGGTGAGTGTGCTGCATGGATCGTGTTTCATAGAGTTGTCTATCCGCTTTCTCAATCAGCTACCATCCGCACTTAAAGCTAACTTTTTACAATTAGAACCCTGTTTCGGGGCCCATTCTTGAGGGTGTGAGTGTATTTGTTCCTCCCCGCTTTAAGAACCGAAACATCCCAACGGACCATCGGGCTGGTTGGCATTTTTGTAGAACAAAACAGTGGGGAGGAGTACAATACATTTTTTTTGGACGGAAATGAATTGCTTCCGCGGGAATAATGGGAGAACACAAAAGAAACAAATGGGATTACATATAACAGAGAACTAAACGACGCACGGGGCACGCACGTGTTTATATCAGTCGCTCCTCCGGCGGTGGCTTTAGCACGTTGTCCATCTCCAGTCTTGGGTTGCAGTACTCCTGGGCGCTCGGGCTGTAGGTACCGCGCGTCGCTCGCTTGTTGCGTGCCATCACCAGGAACGTACCGATCAGTGCGCCCGCTATCGTAAGGATACCGATCACGACCGGTACGACGATAAGCGCGATGTCCGCACCGGATGTTTCCTCGGCCTCCAGTGTCGCCTGTAGGGTTTGAAACCGTGTGGAATCGTTATTGCGATTGTGCAGCACAGTATTTCTTCAACTAGATCATGCTTTTAATGTAGGTAGATAGGTGATGATGAGTCATGCAATTGAAGTGGACCAAATGTTTAGAAAAGGATAAAAGTCATGGGACAGGTGGCATTTTTCGCTAGCGTAATCTTGATCTCAATTAGCCTCACCTTGCGGTGTCTAGCGGAACCGTTCAGGATCGCGAAACGGTTCCGCCTTATAAAATGCATCATTTTAAATATTATTTGACAAAAGCTGAACATAAGAAGAATAACATTCGATAAAATTGCTCATTATTGTTGCATTGCAAAACGAAGAAAAGAAATATTAATTTTACGATTACTAAGCGTATTTTTGACAACTTTCGCTAGCTGTCAATAGGTAGCGCTAGTGTAAAACAAGATAACACTAGCGAAATGTGCGCCATGTCCGATGAGTTTAACGAATATCATAAAAATACGTAATTTAAAAAATAAAAGATGAGTTTTTGAAAATTTTTTGCTTTAGCAAAACACTCTAAAGTGATCATGCAGAATAAACTAGATCGCTTATGGATCCTACATAAGTTAAATCGACAAAAAATGAGAATTATTAAAAGTATTGCATTAAAAAAAACCGACTTAAATTCCGACCACTAAATTCAAATCACAAACGGTACGGTTAGTTGTGTTAGTACAAACTCTACCCAAAAACATTAAACACGGTAAACATTAGACAGTTAGTGTGTTTTTAAAAGCAAATGAACGTAAAAACCGTAACAAAAAGGAGGAAAACCATGTACAGAGAATCTCGGCCATGGTGTGCGAAAAGAGTTGGTTTAGAGTAAGAATAGAACACTCCCCACAAAGTTATGAACATAGTAGTACACCGTATCCAGATAGCTGATCTCATTGAGACTGTTATCGGCCTGTAAGGGGGGCCAAGAGAAAGAGAGAATGAGATGATGAGGGAAGGGAGAGAACAGAGAAGATGCGTGAGTAAAGCTTGAAGATGAAGTGTTCGTTCCATGTGATGTCCGTGTGGCACAATCGTTTCCTGAAGTGATGTGTGTTAGGCAACCGCACTGAAACCGGAACCGGAAGGGCTCCATCATCCGCTCAACATACCTGTTCCGAACAGTTGACACCCGTGTAACCGCCGGTGCAGTTACAGTAGTACCTTCGCTCGCGATCACAGTCCTCCACGCAGATGCCACCGTTCAGGCAAACGTTCGGGTTCACCTGGCACGGATCGGACTGGGCACAATCCTTCCCGCACATACCTTCCTCGCAGCGACATCTATAAAGAATCGAAAGGTTATTGGTGGATGATTTGAAGATGCGTTTTGCACGGGAATGTGGTGGGAATGTGGAAGCCAACCTGAAGGAACCTTCCGTGTTGATGCAGTGACCTCGGCCGCCGCAGCTGATCCGTTCCTGCAGGCACTCGTCAATGTCGTGCTCGCAGTTCTTGCCATCGAAGCCGGTGCCGGTGCAGTTACACCGGTACTCGTTGATGAAGTCGATGCATTGGCCCCCGTTCAGGCAGGGTGCCGAGTCACACTCGTTCAGCTCCGTTTCGCAGTACATGCCAACGTACCCAGGCAAACAGTTGCACACCGGAATCTGCAGGGGAGCAAAAAAAAGGCTCTCCGTTAGCAGGGAAGAACGTTTCTGCGTATAGCGACTAGCTTACCATGGCGTCGGTGTCACACATTCCACCATTTTGGCACGGTTCCAGCCGACAGAATGGTACATCGCACAGCGGCCCCGCAAACCCGGCACTGCACGTACAGGTGAAGTTGTTGCCCGTGGTCATATCTGCAGAAGACGTCAAACAGTTATCCAAGATGCTAGAATCCCCTTTTCTCTGCCTTTCTCTACTTACTGTATCCATCCACGCAACGGGAACCATTGCGACACGGCAGGTTTTCGCACGTCACCAGCCGGAACACGTCGCACTGCGGCCCGGCATACTCCTCCGTGCACGTACACGTGAACCCGGCCAGCAGATCCTGACACACGCCCCCATTGTGGCACGGGTTGGACTCACACTCGTTCGTTTCGATCTCGCACAGCTCACCCTCGTAGCCCTCCACGCACTGGCAGGTGAAGCTGGCCACCCCATCGACGCAAGTCGCCCCGTTCATGCAGTTCGCCGACAGGCACTCGTCGATGTTCTGCGAGCAGTCGTCACTCTCATACCCGGCCGGGCACTCGCAGGCGTACTGTTCCGACGGATTGCTACACACGCCACCGTTTTTGCACGACTGCTGGAAGCACAGGATGCAGCCCTGCTCCGGTTGGCTCGAGTTGAGCGTAAAGTGGCCCTCGGTCAGATTGAACGTGTCCGGATAGATGAGCTCGTGGGGGAAGTACGGCAGCAGGAATCCACCGACGCGCGTCTCCCCCAGACAACCCTTAAACGAGGAGCCCTTGTCGATACCACCACTCACCACCGAGTTGTTCTCGATGTGCGCCATTTCGGGCATACCGCCGAGGTAAATCTGCTGCCGGCCGGAGAACAGATGCCGGAACGCAAAGTAATCAATGTCGGCGGTAAGGCTCGGCTGCGGATCGATGGCCGTTTCCCAGCCCTTCCAGCCCGCCTCCAGCTTGCCACCCTGGCTCACCTTCACCAGCAGTGTGTGCCAGTCGTAGCTGTCGTCCTCGCCGGCCAGCTCGCGCTCGAACCGATGCGTCTCGGGCAGATCGCCCGACAGCAGCCAGGAGATCGTCACCAGCTGGCGAATAGTCGAGATTTCGAAGTACATGTCGCCATCGTGCACGTACAGCAGCGTGCCACCGAACTTGGTGCGGTAGGAAATTTCGATCGTGTCCATGCTGATATCCTTCCGGTCCTTGTCGTTGAACGTGAAGACGAGCGGTTCCTTGTCATCGTGGAACGTCATGTTGGAGATGCACTCGTAGCCGGCGTCCAGGTTCTGGCAGGTGGCATTCATCGGACACTTTTGCAGCTCGCAGAACTGTATATCCTGGCAGTACTTGCCCTTGTAGCCCCGTGGACAGGTACAGCTGAAAAGGGGACAACACAACGGGAGAGAAGAGTGCGTTTAATGTATCATTGCAAATTGAAGATCTTCTCTCTACGAAGATTCGCTACTGCTATACATGAAATGGAAAAAAACTAGCGTTGACTTTAATTGTGTTGGGGTCAACCTCCAGAGGGTCGTCGATTTACCTAGCAATCGATAGCCTGTTCCAGAACCTTTTCATTCCCGCTAACGACTCCACAAAGCTTAACCATTTGCACTGACTGTCCTGACAGTCGCGCGAAAGTAATGACGTGGGAGCATGTGCGTGTTGAGTCGAGTAAAAAGAAATTGCGGATTAATGGTTTGCGCGATCCTTAAGTCCCTGGGACAATGAAGCGTAATCAGGAGTGTAATCTAATGATCTCTGGTGGTGGACGGCGGAACCATGTAGCATCACGATACGGTGCAGCACGTTAATAAATGTAATCTATTTTCTCCTCTGACAGCTGGTCCGTTAAAAACTACTAAATTTATACTTGAGGACATTGTTCGTATATTGCGGCCCTTTCCACCTCGCAAAATGATGTATATTATAAATGTTCTGAAAAATCAAATATTATATAGCCTATTTATCGGTTAAAAACCTGTTTCAAGACAGTTAACCAAATATTGCCACTGCATGATGGTGATAATGTAGATCGAGATTACGCTAGTGAATTACGCTTCATGTCTCCAGGCTTTAGGACACTGAATCCTGGCAACTAAACCTTTGAAGTATAAAATTAATGAAACATGCCCTTTTACTGGATAATTGTATCGAACTGGATGTTAAGATATCTTGCATACGTCTAATAGAATAAAGTGCGGCCTTACATGAAATCGTTCCAGGTATTTTCACAGTACGCATCGTGATAGCACGGCTGGCTGCGGCACAGATCGTCCGACACGATGCCCTCCAGTACTGAGTTCCGATCGATCGTCACCTGCCCGAACGGTGCGGGCAGTTCCAGCCCCTCCGTCTCGTTGCCGAGCGGATACAGCTCGACGATCATTGCATGCGATCCATTCGACACCTGCACGTCCTGTATGATGCCCTTGAAGTACTGCTTCTCCGAGTCGTCCTTGTACAGACTGTTGATCGTATCGGCGTTCGGTGGCGGTCCACCGAGATAGAGCACCTGTGCGTTCAGCTGACCCGACGTAGAGAGCGTCTTGCGGAAGTACTCCGTCCCGTTGAGCTTCACCTGGATCAGCGTCGAGTTGCGGATTACCTCGATCAGATGCAGATACCCATTGTCCAGTTTGTTACCACCGACCGTGTAACCTTCCGGCGTGTCGTTGAAGATCATGCGCACCAGCAGCTCGCCCTTGGAGAGGAACGCGGCCACGTACGAATCGTCGCTAGGCGATTGGTTGGTGT
The DNA here is from genome assembly GCA_000349105.1 of Anopheles epiroticus. Taxonomy (NCBI): domain Eukaryota; kingdom Metazoa; phylum Arthropoda; class Insecta; order Diptera; family Culicidae; genus Anopheles; species Anopheles epiroticus. The sequence goes on from KB671909.1 coordinate 25,731, forward strand.
TTATGTTCTGATTGTCCGGATCGGACCCAAGGTAGAACACCTGGCCGGAGGGTTTGCGCGTCCGGATGAACATTGAAATATCCAGCACGGAGCGGATCGCTCGCCGAGCCACATCGCTCACCGTTACCTTGACCGCGGAGTTGGTTGTGTTTTCGTGGCCGAAGGTAGCGGCCGTGATGTTGTACTTGCACGTGTGGCCGAGATGGGGTCGCTGGCAGCTGCAGGAGAACGTGTGCCACAGATCGGTACAGTGACCGTTCGAGTGGCACGGGTTCGGCTCACACTGGGACGTTCGTGGACATCCCGTGTCGATGTTGTGCAAGGTGGTAAACTCTTGCTCCTGACCGGGCAGCACCCACTGCCCGTTGATGACGACGTCCTCCATGCAGCCGACGAAGCTGGACACAGCGCGAGCAATGTGCTTGAGGTAGGGCTGCGCTAGCGACGGTATCGTTCCACCGAGATACGTTATCGGGAAGGAGGTGTTGCTACCGTTCGTACCTTCGTACGAGTTGATCGGATAGATCGTTTGCTCATCGTTCGCGGACAGCACGAGATGGGAGGAGTTGATCGCCACAAACACCTTCTGCCACTTGCTGTTGTTCAGCTCCGACCCGATAAACACACCGTCCCACCGGTTGAGCAGCGCGGAGTGTAGATTCAGCCGACCGTTATTGAGCACCAGAATGTACGAGGTCGCACCATTGCCGAACGCGAGTATCCCGTTCGGAAGCGTCGTCTTGAAGCGTAGCTGTATGTCGTAGCCCTCGTCACGAGTCGTATTGACCACCAGCAGACTGCTGGCGACCAGCGACATGGTCGTTACCGTATCACACGTCTTGCCCTGGAAGCCCTGATGGCAGGAGCAGTTGAATTTGTGCTGCGTTTCGTTCTCCAGGTACGGCACGCAGGTGCCTCCATTTAGACACGGCTCGTTAACGCATCCCGTCAGCTGCACCGAACAGTTCTTGCCGCCCCACAGCCCATCGCAGTCGCAGATGTAGTTGTTGCGCCCGTCCATGCACGTGCCGTGCACGCACGGCCTATACTTGAGACACTCGTCGATGTCCGTCTCGCAGTGAGATCCCTCAAAGCCCGGATCGCACTCGCACGTATAGTTGCCGACACCGTCCACACACGCACCGTTCTTGCACGGATTGCTCTCACACTCATTAATGTTCGTCTCACAGTTGGTGCCCATCGTGCCCGGCACACAGATGCATTCGTATCCGGCCGCGATCGAGTAGGAAAACGGCTGGGCAAAGTGCACCGGCAGACCCTTGGCACCGGCAAGCGGCAGTGGCTGATAGAGACTGTAGTTGGACCGCTGCAAGCATGTGCCACCGTACAGGCAGGGCACACTTTCGCACTCGTCGATGTCCTGCTCGCAGTTCTTGCCACTGTACCCGGGGAAGCAGTTACACTGGTAGTCGTTGATCTTGTCCACACATTCCGCCCCGTTGGTGCACGGGTTCGATTCGCACTCGTTGATGTTCGTTTGGCAGTAGATGCCGGAGTAGCCGGTCGAGTTACAGTCGCACTGGAATCCTCCCAGCTGGTCGATGCACCGTCCACCGTTCTGACACGGTTGGCTCTGCAGAAACAAAACAGAAAATCCCGTTTATCATTTTGGTAAAGTTCTTTAGATGAAAGGTTTTTTTTATCTAGGAATTCGTTCATAGATCCCGAAGATCTTTCAAAAATATTTGAAAATTTGTGAATCTTTGAATATACATGAGCCTCCAAAAACTTGTGAATCTTCAAAGCTTTGTAAAGTTCTTTGAAAGGACATAAATCTTCAACGTATCGCGATTCTTTGAATATTCATGAGTCTTTATAGATTTACGAATCCTTGAATGTTCTGGAATTCTGGAAAAAAAGTAAAACATTCTGAAAGATCTCAATATCCATGAATATAAGGTTGCATATTCGAATCGAAGTTTAAATGCCTCTATTCAAGATTCTTATGAATGAATCGATATAAAAGATTCATAAACCACTACACTAAAGTGTAGTATCCCTTACCTCACAGTCGTCGATATCGATCTCGCACAGCCGTCCCGTCATCCCCGGCACGCACATGCACGTAAAGTTGGCAACCTGGTCGACGCAGCTCGAACCCTTGGAGCAAGGATTGCTCTCACACTCGTCGATGTCTACACTGCAATCCTTCCCGGTGTAGCCCGCCGGACAGATGCACTCGTAGTCGTTCTGCTTGTTCTGGCACTCCGCATTGTTCTTGCACGGATGGCTCAGACATTCGTCCACGTCCAGATCACAGTTTAGTCCCGTGTAGCCGGGCGTACAGAAGCACCGGAACGAGCCGGGCGTATTCTGGCAGATACCATTGCCACAGATGCCGTCCTTCTTGCACTCATCGATATCGTTTTCGCACCGCTTACCCTCAAACCCGGACGTACACTTGCAGGCGTACCCCTGGCCTTGCAGATAGCAGGACCCGTTGTGCAGGCAGGGCGACGAGGCGCACGGATTGTCACAGTTCATGTTTTCCGGGCACTGGCACTTTCCGCCGATGCAACGGTAAGGTTCCGCACAGTTGGACGGATTGCAGAGACTGTTACCGACCGGCTGTTCACACCGTGCCCCATCGTATCCCGGTGGACAGAGACAGGCAGATCCGTTCGGTGTGCAGCTGCCACCGTTCAGACAGTTGCACTCGTCGGAGTACGGAAGGGCGATCGGAGATTCGCACCGAGTTCCTGGCGGAAGGGAAAGGGGAAAGCTGTTAGCATCGTTCTCGCGCAAAGTAAAAGTAATTAAAGGGTGCCTCTAGACCTAAAGGTGCCCACAAACGGGTGTCTAAGTCTATCGCATATGCGTTAATGTTAGCCAACCTGTGTATCCGCTAGCACAAATACAGGTAAAATTTTGATCAAAGCCGGCGCTGCCCGGGGCCGGGACGCAGCTGGCACCATTGTAGCAATAGCTAGCGCATGCATTGGTGAGGGCCTGGGATTTCTGTGCACTTGTGCCGGCGGCATTGACGGCGGTTGCGATCGTAACGGCGGCGGCGGTGGCGACAGTAGTGACCTGCTCGACGCAGAGTCCTGCCATGCCTGTAGCGGGATCAGAAAGTACGGAGCAAAAGGTGTTTGCCAATGGGTGTGGAAAGTAGAGATATAGAGAGAAAGAGGGGGAGAGAGAAGGGGAGAGAGAGAAGGTGTGTGTTGTAGATCAATTTTGAATTTTGAGGTGCTTATCGAGCTAAGATGTGAGGTGTGTGGCTACTACGTCTACTACGAATGTCTGGTGAGGGTGATCTTTAGTGATCTTGAGTGAAAGGATTGCTTTGATGTGCTCACGATCCTCCTACCTGTGGTTCCCGGTTTGCAGACGCATCGGCCAGCGATACACTCCGAGTCCGGTGGACACTGTCCACAGCCCGGTTCCAGCTCGCATAGCGCTCCGTTGTAGCCGGGGATGCACCGACACTCAAACCCTTCCCGCGTGTCAATGCATGTCCCTCCGTTCTGGCACGGTTGCGACTTACACTCGTTCACGCTCATCTGACACTTCGGCCCGGTAAAACCGGTCGGACAGTCGCACAGGAACGAACCGTACGTGTCGAAGCAGGTGCCACCGTTCTGGCACGGATTGCCCAGACACTCGTCGATGTTGTTCTGACACAGTGTCCCGCCGTACCCCGTCCCTTTGCAGTCGCAGGTGAACGCGTCCACCCCGTCGATACAGCGACCCCCGTTGAGGCACACGTTCGGTTTGCAGTCGTCCCAGTTGATCTCGCACCGCATCCCGATGAAGCCCTTCAGACAGTCACACTCGACGCTGCCGGTGCCGGGCGCCACCCTGCACGTTCCGTTGTTGGCGCACGGGTTCTTCTCGCACAGCGGATGGACGCTCAGCTCCGTGTCGCAGACCGCGCCGGTGTAGCCCGGTGCACACGTGCACCGATATTCGCCCTTGCTGTCCTCGATGCAGGTACCCCCGTGCTGGCAGGGATAGGACAGGCACGGCGGACCCATGTCGATCTCACAGTTTTTACCCTTAAACCGGGCCGTACAGTGGCACTCGTACGAGTCCGAGCGCGAGATGCACGTACCGTGCTGCATGCACGGATCGTGCGAACAGTAGTCGACCGGGATGCCCTCCAGCACATCGTGGTCGGAGCAGGGACCAGCAGCCAACGGGCACGGTCCGAACACGACCGCCTCCGCGTTCATTGCGCTCGAGTTAAACACCAGACCCGGCCCGTGCAGCAGACAGCCCGAGTACTGCTTGCCGAGGATCAGGACGGCGGCCTCGTTCTTGATCTCCGGATCGTGGATGAGCTGCGCGTTGTAGCTCTGGTTCGCGATCGGGGTCGACTGCTTGTCGATCACGCAGTAGAGCGTACCTGCCTGGTAGACGAGCTCGAGCGTGTGCCATCGGTTGTCCAGCAGCCGGCCGGTGACGCGGGCCTCGATCGGTTGCTGGGCCGGGGTGGACAGCACGATCGACACCCAGTCTGGTAGGACGGATACCAGTAGGGCGTGACCTGAATAGCGCTGGGAGAGAATTTCACCACCTGCAAGTAGGAAAAGAACATAATGTGAGATGGGAGATTGCTTATTTAGGGGATGGCTACCATACACGGGTTAGGGAAAAGGGCATCGCTGGGAGGCGAAATGTACGAGGCGTGGGCGGCGGCATTGTATGGAAATCGGGAAAACGACGTCTTTCGCCTAACTGACCCAGTAAGAGAATAGATTACCCTCGGGTAGCAAACAATCCCGAACGTTGATCGTTACGGCACGGTAGCTTTCGCCATAAGCCACATTGTTTTGGCAGCTGTAAATGGCCATAGACACCATGTTTGAATAGGCGTTTGTACTGCTAGAGTTGAAAGCGCCATAGTCACATAAAGTGGATCACACTTTCAGAAACGTTTCTGGTTTGCCGAGCTGCTCCAGTGAACGTGTCCTCGATGTACTTTCGCAAAGATATTCAGATTTTAACTTTATGACCCCCTCCCGGAGGCTGCGAAGCCGTGCATATCGTGAAAGTATCCTACCAGGATGATTGATCAGAAATGTAGTTAACCTCTGAAACAACGTAATTTATAGCACGTTGCGATAAACATCTGATGAGTGTGATGTGATGAGATTTGCATATGGAAACCTGCGAAATATGGCGTACATGTTTATAGCCCTTGCTCCATCCAGCTTAAGATTGGATGCAAAATACCAGTTAAAGTGAGTCATAAAAGCTGGTTCACCATAGTTGCTCTTGACGGACGGTTGCAGATTGTGAAATATGGCTATTGTTATGTTTTAATATAAATTGTATGCATACAGTATTGTTACGTAGGCAGCTGCTTCTGGTTTTCTCACAATATATATATATATATATATATATATATA
>KB671909.1:34147-60322 GCA_000349105.1 Anopheles epiroticus
CTATAAAGTAATTGTTCAGTGTCTTAAATGCAACTTAAACAACAGAGAGCTGCGTTAACGAATAATATCAATGAATAATATAAATGTGAATATAAACGTAAGATTCACATCATTGAACGCTTATCTTCATCTTCTGCGCGGCGCTACGTGGCAGTTGACCTTACAGAACAAGCCATTTACGTTACCCGATTCCATTTCACATCAAGACACCGCCGCTCAGCCTCTCTAAGCTCATGAGCTTTGAGAGCCCATTTGCGAAGCATTTCACAGGAAGCAATTATTCCAATCCCGTGTGTGTGTCTGACGCTTTGACCCAGTTACTCGCGGCCAAACGCCCAATTTGTCACCCGCACGGCGTACGGCTGGAACCGGAAAAAGGAAATACGCTACATCACAGCCAGCCGAGCTGTGCAGCGGCGAACGAGGCTGAACGAAAAACTGCAACGGCCACACAACTCATTTCCACCACATGTGCTGGGGGAAAACGTGTGCAAGCAGCCGCGCATGGTCAGCGCATTTGTCGGTGTGCTTGTCACACGCGCGCGCACTATTTGTCGGCCTTTAATGAACCGTTGGAAGCACCCGCTCACATCGAGGGACGAGTGTGTTGCGGTTGAAGAGGGAAGGACACAAAAAAGCATGCCTTTCTAACGGAAGGGAAGCCGTAAACGCACCGAAACAGCCTACGTCACGGCTTTCCTACGGTCGCTCTAAACTGTCACTTCGTTACAGAATTGCACCACGGCCCGGTGCGGATAGCGCGGGCAGGAGGGAGTTGGTTTTGCTAACGGAGCTTCGAAAAAAACAACAGAAACAAGTGTCAGTATGTCGAAGCGGTCACACTTACAACGCGACACCAGGTTTTTATGAAGGAGAACGAACCTGGTGAACTGGATTACTGGTGCAAGCAATAAAGAATATCCACACACGGGCACTTTGAGCCGGGCAAAAGCAGGAAAATGGGCCGGGTTAATGGGCGATGGTACCGGAACGGGAAGCTCTCTCTACCCCTCTCCCACTTAATAGCACACACATAGGTGAGTGTGTACTGGAAGATTTAAGAGAGCGGCAAAATGGATCTTGTAGCCTCCCGGTTCACACCGGCAAAGGCAGATTCGAAAATTTGCGCGTGACACCCTACAAGCACCTACTTCCTATTTTGCCTTTCTCAGTGGCCTATTTTGGGACGGTGAAACATCCAGGAAAGGGTTTGTGCAAACAAACCCAAAAGGTGCTGACTCTGTGTGTTTCGCCCCGAAATCCGGTTTCTTTCCGGCAAGCGGATGCATGGGGACGGGGTGTGATCAAAGATTATAAAGCGTATGCGGCGTGTAGGTTGCAGCATACCGATAGTGAGTCAACAGCGCTGCCTCAAGACACATTACACCGTGCGTGTCTAGCCTGTACCGTGCAGTTTCTGCATAACTTGTTTCAAGCTTAAATTGAAAGAATTAAGTACAACCCAAAAAAAAACACAACACACTCATGCAGTACAATGCAGGTAGGAGCTTTTGGTTTGCTAACATGCGCGGTACCGAAGGCGCTACTAATTTCGTACATGCGCCAGATTGGCACAACAGAATCGCGTATGCGTATGGCGCAACGGCTCAAGCAACCGCTTGGCTCGGATGCAGTTGTGCAGTGTGTGCATGCCAGTTCGGGAACCGTTAGCATGGTGTGCCGCACAAGACGATGACGACGCATGACTCAACACGGTGTGTAATTTGTAATAAGTAAGGCGGGGTGGTGTTTTCGCGGCTTAAATAGAGGAAGTTTTGAGAGAAGTAGCAGAACGTTCAAACATTGCTTTGCACTGTTTTGGATATAAAAAAGAATTTGAAGAATTTAGAAAGCCTTTAAGTCTTCCTTTCGGGGGGCCTCCATTATAAAACGCAAAAAGAAACAATCTTTTGACATTCATCGAAAGCCAGCAGTCCGTGTCTACTTTTATTAAGAAGTCAATATGTAAAATATTTTATAATATTTTGTGCAACTACAGTGAAATTATGCCATCAAGCTTAAGAAGAACCAATACATCAATGGGTTGAAAAGTTTAGTTTCACAAGGGTTTGCCAGAAAAATCATTTTAATGTCCAAAGAAAAATCAGTTAACAAAAAGCGGACATTAGCGACCAAAAAGGCATTTTAGTATCAATTATTGCATAACTACCCATTGGCGATTTTTGAGCATCTTTTATTTAAATGATGAAATATATGTAAAGCATACTGTTTCTTAAAATCGAAAAGATTGAGGATTCTCATCAACGTCCCCGAGTAATATGTGATTTAAATATATGTGTTGTAATTTTATTCCCAATCCTACGTGTACTATGAAAAAAAGTCATAATCATAATGATCAGAAAAATATGTTGTAAATGAGCATTCGTTTTTGGTTTATAGAATAAACCCACTTTACGGTCATGAAAGATAACACCGTCCGTAAGACATTTTGTGAAAGTGAAATAACCAATTGAGGAAGCAAAAACATCCATTGTGTAGGATGTAATTAATGATTTTTAAATAGTGAATCTATGCCATCTTTGTTTTTTATTCGGTAGTTACGGCCATGCCGTATTGCTGAATCTATGCCATCTAGACCCACTAGTTTAAGAGCGAAGTCTTAAATCTTTTTTTAACAGTAAAGGGAATAATGTTTTTCCGTTCTTCTTCCAAAAAAGAAGCTCTTTACACACTTAATTGAATAAGATGTTTACTAAGACTAGGGTGTTTATCTTACCGTAGTACAACAAGGCATACATTTAGTGAGCATGCAATTGCCTTCTTATCCACCCCATGAAATGTAATTAATACATTGCAGTGTTTTGCAATTGCATCTTGCTGTACGCAGGCATCAGCAAAAATCCAAATTAAAATCCACACATACACAAAAAAAAGGAACACAACACCGCATGCTGAACACCTTTTCCCTTCGCACTAGGCCAGTTATTAGCATTAGCATTTCGAGGCTATAAAAAAAGCTAAATCATACTTTCTTGCATGGCGATAGTGTGTAACTTTACACGCCGCACAGCAAGTGTGTTATTAATGGCTTCAGATCGACAGTGAAAGAGAAATTTTGATCTCGAATTCAGCACGTACACTCCGGCAAAGAATCACACCGCCAACAAAACGGAGCACTGTAAGGGCTTGCTGCTTTTCTCCTTCCCGCTACCCAACCCCTTTTGGCTATCGGAAGGGCAGGAAAACACCTTGCGCTACAGACGCACGAACATTCGATCAGTAGACGACGCCCGTTTTCCGGTCTGTTAACCCTACGTACATGTCTTACCGTGCAATCAGTCTCTTTTTTTTGTGCACCCCTAAAACAGTTCAATTTCGAGCAGGTGAGAGTACGCGGACAGTGAAAGTGTCCGCATGGAAAAGCATTTCTAACAAAAAAAACAACAAACGGGAATGTTTCAATTATTTTGACCGGAATGCGTTTTGCATCATTGTTCATTTTCGGCTGTTTCCCATCGATGGGAACGAAACGGAGTGCGTATCCAAATATCGCAGCAATCGACGCGCAGACACTTATCTAAACCTGAAAGGTACAAACATTCCGGCTTAGCGTGTGATCGCGGTGCGTGAAGAACTTGCGAACAATGGCGTCGCTGTGTTCCATCAAAGCCAAACGGGACCCAAAAACCTCTATTGTGGTGTAATTTATGGGTTGATATGGGTTGAAGGGTTTATGAGAAAACATTTTCCAAAACAGCCCGGATAGCACATATCGCACTCATTTTATTTGTGAAGCAAAGATATGATGTGCACTGTTTTGCGCCCTACGCTTTTTTTTTTGGGGGAAGATGATTTTTAAGGTGCTGTTTTAGCCTCGCAGTGGCTCGTTCTCCTCGTTAAACTAGCAACTTAATAAGCAATCACAATAAAAGCCAAAACCACTCGTTCTCATTGCATGGCAAGCGCATGGGCCCACGATCATCATTATTACTCCATTCCTCTTTCATTCTACCGAAGCACGGACTGTTGATCACCCCTGCGGTAGCGATACACGGGCGCGATTTGTTTTTCCTTTTCTAGAAGGAATTTTATTTATCATCCGTATCGCAAAATTAAACACCGCGCTTCTGCCTACCTTTTTCGGTTTCGCTTTGCGCCAGAGCTTTGTGTTTGCTGCTGTTCGATTACGCTGGTCCGTTACATACCGTTCTGGCAAAACCGGCGGCTAGAGAAACGGAACGTGCTCCACGCGCCCATTGACGGGGGGGGGGGGAGGCATTGAAATTGCATCACTCCCGCAGCTCATCACCGTTCGAAGGGGCCCTTTGGCGTACCCTTCCTCAATTGAAACTACCCGCACCCCTTCCCCATCTCACAGCACAGCGAAGCGATCCTAACCTAGCGCGATTGTCCGCTGCGATCATCTTTTTTGGTTCAATTTTATTATGGTTTTTCATTACGCCAGCCGGCAAACGGGGTAGCTGCACCGAAACCGTGGATTTAGCCATTCGATTTTGCGGTCAGCCGATGTGTGGGGTGTGGGATGGGAACGGGCGCTGTCGAGTGTACAGTTTTTCGATGCTGCAACCGAAGCGTAACGAAAGCGTCAACTGACCGTGGCATGGAGGAGGCTGCCGTGCCGTTCTTGGCTGTTCTGTTGGCAAAAACAGGATGGAGCAAAGACGCCACCCAGCCTGATTGAAGTGCAAACATTTTCCAACCATTGCCACAACACGAGGGACCCTTTCCCATGAACTTGAAACGGTGGCCGTTGGCGTTGGTTGTTGGTTGGTGCTACTGCGCTTGCACACAACGAGAACCACAACGGCGTCCGTGATTGGCAAGGTGGGTGGTAGGCCCGCAAGGAAATAGATCGTACGGGGGGGTTGTTGCAAAGAGGAAGAAGAAGAAGAAGAAGAAGAAATCTTACCTCGGCACGACTTGAAACTAATCGCCGAATAGCTCCATAGGGTCATTGGCGTTTTTAACCTCAGGTAGGCAGATCCATTGAAGTAAGCTTCCTTTTCCGTCTGTATCGCCGTCACGGTCTGTACCGAGCACTGGATGATCACTGTAAAAGGGGAGAGAGAGAGATAAAAAGCAAGAAACATTAAATTAAAGCGATCTATTTGGCGATGCAATTTATAACGAATTCAGTAGCAATAAATTAACGGCACGATGTAGTGGTCGTTTGGTCGTTTTTGTTTTCCGTTTTTCGGAAGACAGATTTGGTAAGGGTATTATTTTGTGCGCACCGATTCTTGGTTTGGCGAGAGTTTATGTATGAAGGCGATAAAAAGCCACGGTGATGCCACAATACTTTTTGCTTTGTGGTTTGGTTTGACTTTTCTACAAGAATGAGTTCGACTAAAGGCAACAAATGGTTAGTATTCGGCACGAAATTGAAGTAATTTTACTTTTACACTCTTTGATAAAATTTTAGTTTTGTTATTTATTGAGTATATTGCAAAATATTGTTGCAAAAGCTACACACGATCTCAAAGATGAACCAAAAGTAATTATACTTGGAGCTAAACATAAAGTCAACTCCTAAGACTAAAAAGCACGAAATTCGACTCATGACGAAAATCGAGTAAGGGGTCGGAACAATGCTGCAATGCTGATTTCAATAAAATTTTTGTTTAAAAATAAGAAAGATGCATTATCAAAGTTCATGGTGCAAATTCTTAAATGAAATATGCAACTAAAGGGGCGTTGTAATTCTCATTGAATTATCAATTATAGCAATACGACCATTAGTAGAATGTTTGTCATTTTTGCCGAAGTTGACGATCAATTTTGTGATAAAAATCTTGTATGTCTATCAGAATGTACTTTCAATAGACTCAAAACGATATTTACAATGCATAATTTTATTCTTATACTGCGCAACTATAAATTATGTTCCTGGCCTTAACCTTGAATAGACCTGGGCATATACGATAGAATAATTGACTAAAAATGGAATAATATTAACAAATAGCACAAAGTCCTGAATTTGGGGGATTCAATGGCCAAACGAGAATTGAATCCACGAAGAGAATATTACGAGGCAGTGTGAACCCACTTTTCCATTGAGCAGTTTAACCACTGAGACCTCAAAAATTGAAATATAATTTAACTAAATGTGTGTTGTCATCGCATGTTAAGTTTTTTAGCAATCTCCCACCATTCGCTCTTAACTGTGTTGTCATTCTAGGACAAATATGTACCGTTATCTAAATTGAACCCATGACGATGCAGAAGCAGTTGATTGGTCCAAGAATCTCGTGGACCCGTAATGGTGCCATAACAAAAAGTGTCGATCTGTTATTTAAAACCCTTTTCGCACTGCGTCGTCTTGCTACACACCCGAGAGGTTGACAACTGTGTCAAACCTAGGTACATCATTCGTACATGGGGCAATAGCAACAAACATTTTCCGAATAAGATTGGAACTGATAGACACTCGACTTTTACTAGACCACACAGCTGCACCACAAAACCACCCCACACAATGTGTAGCGCCATCAGCGTCGATAGATTAATCCACTCAGAAGAGACTCATCAAGACCCGCTAGAAATTCGCATAATTTGCTCCGTGTCTTTGCTGTCCCGCCCGCTCCACGGGCGGTCGTACATGATGGAAGACTTTTGTTGAGGAACACAACCGCATCGTCGTATGCTGATCGCGTGATCTTTCTCCATCATAACGGTGGCATCATGTCGGCGCTCCATGAGGCCACTGTCACAACATCGTCGATCGTCACCATCGTGGTCGTCTTATGCAAACGCATTGTTTCGTACTTTCTCAGCACGCACACTGGACCGGGGGAAGAGGTCCCACTTGGTTCCCAAGCAGAAACCGCCGATTGAAACTGTTCCAAGTGGTTGTGTTCCCACCTGCTGGCGATGCTGCGTACCAAACCGAAGCAGGTGAGGATAATTTCATTAACATGCTGCCCATGAATGTTAATAGCGCTTTCAGCCGCGGCAGCTGCGAGTGAACGGGGAAAGAGACGAAGAGAGCGCAGCGCGGACCGTAATACGAAATGTAATTTTCATCACAAATTTACGGCGGCGCACGGATTAAAGACAATTTCACCGGCGCGGCTGAGCGATCGAAGAAAGTTGTCATGGTACGTGAAAGTGAAAACAGGCGCTATATCGGACGGACGTAATGCGGCGAATTTTCCGCACCCGGTGGCCGCGGAACTGAGGTGAAAAGTAATGAGGGACAAACAAATGATTGCTCGGTCTGGGCTGATCGTGAGAAAAAAGGCACGTTTGATACGAGAGCGACCGCCGGTTTACAAGCGGCGGAAGGGTTTAATTAGCGATCACTTGAGGGATTTCCTTGTGGCGTTTGGTTCATTACGCGGATGAAAGCACTGGTGAGGTGTAATGTTCTAATTAAAAGAAAAGGTTCTTATAGCCTTTTTTACTAGTTTTGGTTAAGAGAGTTCTCGTGGAAAGTAAAATTTGAATACACATGCAATTAGAGTAGCATTGGTTTTGGTACAGTAAGAGCCGATTTAAACCTGACCATGGGAGATGAATGTTTCCTAAAACGAGGGCAACATTCAATCAACATGCTTATGGCTGATCTGTTCAGTAATTAGGTATTGGGATTTCTTATTATTATAATACGATGGCCCCTTTTATGTTTTAAGCCAGTTTTTTATATGGAGTTTGACATTTGGAGGCTGAAATCATGTAAACACTCCATACAAAACCACACACAAAACTAGCTTCAGATTTTCAGCCTAAGTTTTTTTCAGCCTGAAAGCTAGAATTAGTTTCGAGTACCTGCTCGAGAAGATGTCAAATCTAAGGATCAGCAGTCTATCTCTTTCTAACTTGTTGTTTTAAACTGACCGTTAGTCAAGCTGGTCATATTCTTCCTCATGAAATTTGATAACATTAATTCAACAAATAATTGTTTTTCTGGTTCTCTTTCTTTTTTATTGAATTTCTTTTTACTTATGTTATTTTTTTAAGTTTGATGATTAACTTACTTTCAAAAGAATTGTTTATTGTTCAAGGTATTTATATTTAATTGTTAATGAATGATTTATGTTCTTAAAAACACACTTCCAAGTGCTATAAAGCGCTGTTGATGAACGCTGAGCAACAACTACTTCACTTACCAGGCGCTTTGCAGGACTTTGCAGGCTGGGTCATTCCGTATCAGACTTGAAACATGGTCTGCTCACCGAATCCACGCAAGCTTATTCCATAGCACAACAGTGCTTTTTAAAACATAAAAGGGGCCAATATTAGTCTTTATATTTGTAGAAAAAGACAGGCGCTATTGTAATGTTTGCTAGTTTTCGGGCTTTTAGTTAGGCATGATGTAGGATAGGGCTTGGTAAGGATAGTCTTAAAAGAGAAATGAATGAGAGAACTAATTTGGCGTAATTTGGCGGCGTAATAATGGCTAATGGCGTAATTTGAAAATAGACGCAACACTGTTGTTCTATTTCTTGTGTTTATATCGCTTAGAGCACTGAATTAAAGACTGTTGAAGAACGGTTGACATTCTGGAACATCGCTTTTGATAGTGTTCAATAGCAAGTCCCACGCCGTTTTTACTCTATTGCATTGTGCGAACTTATGCTCCAGAGTATCAACGTGTACACAAAATGCACACTTTGGGCGGCTCGATTCATTTCAAGTAGCAGTTCTCCGTGCGGTAATTTGCCGTTCACCAGCAAAAACAACATTGATCGCTGCTGCGATGAAAGTTTGTTGTTACTTATGTCCCTCCACGTCCTTTTCCATAGAACTGTTGGATGGTCAAAACTAATCTTAGCATCCGCAGCCTGCTCGCTAGTAGTAAGCGAATGTTTTTGTTGTCGTTCCAGTTGTGAGTTGTGGTGCCAGGTATCCAAGTAGCTGAATGACTGACCGCGAGCAGGGATATGTGGAGGAGACAGCCTCTATATTTGGAGGATTACTTGCATTAGCGATGTGCTCGGCTCCGATAGGCAAGTATCTCTGTTCCGCAATATATCGGTTCGAAAGAAGGGCTGATGCGTTGATCGTTGGTATATCGTGGTGGGCTAATCACACCTCATGATGATGGACGGACTGAAGATGCGAAACGATCTACATCCAGACCCAGCATAAATCAGAGCCGGTCTACCTTTATTCCATCACATCAACGACTCAGTTGTTAATTGCTCTTGAAATGGCTAATATGTATACAGCCAAATACTTATTGAGACCATCGAAACGGAAATTTCAAAATGGAATGCATCGATTGTGATATCAAGTGCGAAATGTTAATGTTAATGGTAAATAAAAACAAATTGAAGTTAACAAATCAGATCGAGAAGATCAAATGTAACACCAAAGGCCAGGGTACATGGATCGAAATGCCAAAAAGTTTTCGCCGAGAAGTGAGGGGCAATCGAAAACTTTACGTCAAAAAGATTTCGGCTCCGTGAGCTGAAATCTCAAGCGAAAACATTTTGACAGGAGTCCGAAAACTCGGAATGTAAACAATGCGCATATGCAACACAAAAAACCAACCTTTCTAAACATAAAAACACGTGAAAAGGCCAGTTGATCGACACTAAAGATTTTATAATAATGTATTCCGTCAAATACTTTCGAAAAATATCCTCAATATTACTACACGGATGCACCATATTGTTTGTTTACAAATGGCCAACCAGTTTTCGCCTACCAGATTTCGCATACCAGTTTTCGCTTGCCAAAACACGGGTACATGAACCGAGAACGTTTTGACGCAAAGATTTCAGATTTTTGAGTTTTCGCTTCGAGTTTTCGGGCCATGTACCCTCAACCTCAACAATAATGCTGCTCGTATAATAACAAATTGTTCTACATGTTCTTTCATACAAATATGATTTCAAGACTATGTGCTTTTGCCACGAGTGCTCCAGTTTAACAAATACCAAACGTGACCGTGTAGATCAAACCTAACCAGCGCTAACCTTTCTACAATTTGCAACGTGTCGGCTTACTTTAACTGAATCAAAAATTACTTAGAAAGAAGCCTTCAGACATCGCCTTGCCCGTGCAAAGCAAAGCTCAAAAACACATTCCATCGGCATATTTGCTATGCTGATTCATAGCATAGGGTCCGTACCCAAGCATTGTCGGCCGAACGTGGGTGGTTGGCCGCGTGTTGACGATCACGCCGAAACCATTTATCTTCTATGCTGCGCTCTAAGCGCTCTAAGATTCCGCCTAGTACGATCGCGCTAGGGAATGAACTTTACAACGGCGTCGAACTGAATACAGCTTACTATTTGGGGTCAGTGCCGTCACGGTGGTCACGGTTCTGGTCAGTTTGCCGGACAAGGCACGCATTGGTCAGCAGAATTGCCGATCTTTTCGGCAGAAAAGGAATTGTATTAAACAAACCGAAACAAAGCGAACCGTAACCGACTAGGCAAAGCTTTAAGGCGATCGTTTGCTTGCATTTAGAAAGATTGCCCGATGCGTTTTGCATACACAAGTGACTAACAGTTTGATGAATCGCTGTACCCCGTAGCATCTCCAGTTCCGATCGGTAGGATAGTAGCAAAACTCTCCAATAGTGTCTTGCAAAGTACCAAGCACTATTTTTAAGATGTAGCGTTTGAACGCATCGGTGACCACTTCTTGCCTTTCTGGATATAAAATTGAAGATGGCAACGCAAACAAAGACAGCAAACCGGGAATTACACTGCTGCTGCTAAGGAGGCAAACAAACAAAGTGCTTCCGGTAATGAATATTAATTATGCGGGGTGCATTGTTTTAAAGGCTGTGTACCGAGCTGTGATTCATCCGTCCAGATCATTAATCTAGCCATGGTTAGACGGGTAAAGATGAAGATATTCAAGGTAATACCTACTTAAGAGGGGGTAATATCAGGGGAATACATTAGGTACAATGAAAAAAAAAACCCACTTGGATTTTTTTATTTTACCGAAAGTTTAACAAAAACCATTTCCAACACCCATAGCTAATAGCTTAATGCGATACAGATCCCCCGTCAACGATAAAGTCAAACCAATGTGTAGATGAATTGGATCGTGCAGTGCATGCAGTGAGATAATCTTTCCCACCAGCAAATGCTCATGCTTGGCGCGCTTCGTGTCTGTAACTGCAACACGTGACACTATTCTGGGTTGATGCATTAGATACGGCCTGTTACACTTTGCACAACAGTCTTTTGCATAAAACAGAATGACACCGTTTTACTGCTTCTCGTACTGCTACTACCACTACTGCTTCTACTTGGCTGGAATTGCGTGCCAATCTTCACCGATCGATCGACATTGACCGTGTCGGAGTTCATTTAAGAGGCGGCAGGCGAATGTGCGGATGCAGCACGTGCTTAATGCAGCCAAGGATGCATAAACGCCTCCACTCTATTCCACTGTACATCAGCTTCTGTGTTAACGAAACCTTCCACCAGTTCGGCAAATGCGGCCAAGCATGGCGATAGAAAGCGAACGATCTCTTTCCACGGTCGGCAGTGAAGAACGAGACGCGAAAGGTCACGAAATTCAGTAATCAAAAAATAAGTTGAATGAAAATTTGATTCGTTCATGATATCACATAATTAGAACACTTTCCTCCATACATCCAACCGATCATAACATTACAATCGATTAGGAGCAATCGTTAATCACACACACACACACACATTTCAAAGTTGAAATTGCTCGTAGATAAATTGGAGTGAAAGGTGTAAAAAGCAAACTAAATTAATCGTAAAACGTAAACTCCCCAGCGCAATGATCGTTCTGGGTTTCGTTTTATTTTTGAGCGTTTTGTTTCGTCCCTCCGTTCGCTAATTTTCCGCCGCGTGGGTCAACCATAGGAACAAAGAGGAAATGTGAATTGGTCTTGTAGAAATAAGATAATTTGTGCACTAAGCGTCCAAACTCCCCGAAACGAGCGCGTTTGGGTTGGGTTAATGACCGTGTTTCATTCGCACACTCACGTACTTCTATAGGTGTGATGGAAGGTTGGAAAATTCGGAACTTCACCTTTCAAGGTGTTTTTCGCCTGCAAGTGAAAATGAAGGCAAAGGAAAGATGCTGTTTTTCCCTATCCGTACTGTGCGGAGGTGGAGCGATAATGGAAAGCAAACTGTAGCTACATCACTGCTGCAACTGGAAGAGGTTACGTGAAGGTTTTTTTTTCTGTTTTCACGATCGTTTTGGACAATGAAAGTGAAACGAATGAAAGAGTGGGTGAAAAAGTATGTGTGTGTGTGTGTGTGTGTGTTTGGGGTGGTTGCATTTTCGTCGAGGTTGCGACGCACTGTGTCTGACCTTGTGCAAAATGGATGAAGAAAGAGCTTTTCCTTTCGATCAAAGTGGTATTGAGAGAGCGGCGTTAAACGATTCAACAATTCAAATATCTGGTTGCAAATTCTTTGGGAGCAGTTCTATTAGTTGTTGTATGATAACTTTTATAAGCACCAATCTAAACAATAGTGTTTTGAATCAGATTCATTGATTTGAATGAATTGTTGAAACGAAACAATGAATATGAAATGAATGATACCTTAGGCTCATAAATGTTGTGATTGGTGAATTTGGAGTGCTATGAGATTCATAAACTATAATTTAGTTACTTTTGAATTGATTTACTTTAAAATTTTGTTTAAATATTTTTTCTCCAATTTTTTCAAAGACTTAGAATCTAAAAATAAAAAATAAAAAACTTTTTTTAAATCAAGCAAAACAAAATAAAATAAATGGCAAAGTCAATCAATACTTCAATATCAATCGATACTTCTATATAATAAGCAACAAAATAATTTAAATAAATTTTAAAAAAACACACACAGTTAAAAAAATAAAGGATATGGACCATAGAATTACACACAACATAAAAAGCATAGAATTTATAGTAAACGACATAACCGGGAAAAACTTCAACGATGAGGAGTGGTCAAACAGATGACTACAGAAATTTTATGAACTTTATTTGGTGTCAATTCGTTGCAATGATACAGGGGGTGGCTTGCAAGGCCTCTCCCCCCGCCTCCTATCTCGTCGGTGGAACAACGCATCCTAGCTGATTTACGTCCCGTAGGATGCTAGGACGCATGGTACAGCCGCCTCTAACCTGGGGAACAGACGTTGAGCCGCTCCTAACATGGAGAACAAATGAACTGCTAGCGAGTAACAGTCCATTCCCCTTTATTACATTGTATTACATGTAATATTTATAATGTTGTCTTCACAAAAATCGTTGAACGTGTGTTCACAGAATCTGTCATCCGCAGAGTGGCATTAAGGGGTCTTGCCACATTCCGCTTAAGGCCTATGCAGTCTCGAGGTATGAAAATTATAATTTCTGATAGTTATTAAATTCACGAATCTTACGATTCATATTTAAGATTCATATCGAGATTCAACTGACTCTTCATTGAAGATTCTTCTGAATGAAGAACTACAAAATATTCACGAACACTCCAAACAAACAATTCCACGCTAAGCATGCTATCTTAATGGTCAGTGTCGTGTCAAAGTATCGTTTATTTGTGATTTATCGCGACACTGCAGATAAACGACCAAAGGCATCCAAGACTGTTTTCACCCTGTTCAAGGTGGTATTTTCTTCCCTTCCCAAGGTGTCGACAGAAGCACCGATTTGTATCACTGCATTCCACCACCTACGTACGGCTGATAACGTTCATGTAGAGAGGGTTGATGTTGGTTTTTGCTGCACTGTTTGCTTCACACGCCGGCTTCTAATCGCCGTGTTTGTCAGCGTGTTATGTTGTTGCAATAGAGCGACACGATGACAACAACGGTTGGCAAATAAAACGGGGCAGTAAAAAACTGCCGAGGAATATCCGACGGTACGTGCCATTTCTGCCAGCCGCTTATCGGAGTGAAGATAATCGATGCGCGGTAATTGCTTGTTGCGATTGATTTTGTGCTTTGATTGAGTTTTATTGCAGAAGTTTGTGTGTCGTCCGCTCCGTGAGGCTTCTTTAGAATTATTTGTGTGTTTTGTTTTAAGAAGTAAATTTACATAATTTGCTACAATTTTTTTGTTATTTTGTCTCATGTTTTGTTTTTTACTCAGTATGTTTACTGGATATTGTCGAGAGAACCGAAAGGTGAGCTTTTTAGCTTATATCTCCTATACGGTTGTCTTTTTTTCCGTTTCATACAGTAAAAATGGTATGCGACTATATTCTTCATTTGAAATTTAATCCCCACACAAAAAATATACGCTAAATTTCTTGTTTAAATTGAAAAACCACCTCCGAAACGGATGGGAGGTACTAGGCCGCTCGTTGCAGCATAATTACGTGCCCCGTGAACCAAAACAAATGTCGCGCAAAATTCGTCCCGCTGCGCGCTATTGCGTGATGCGGGAGTGGAATAAGCGTAAGACAAGCGAACGAATCCAGGCAGGAGGAAAAACGACACCACTTGACAGAAAATCCCGCGATGCGTAACTTTTACATCATCGCGAGGCTAGCAACGTGTATGCATCAACGTGGTTGTGGTGTACGAAAGAGCGAGGTGAGCCTTTCCCTGCGATCCGGAATGGTTCAACGAACGCCAGTTGCTGGTGGGTTCTTTTGAGATTCTAATTACGATCCCTCAAAATCCCTTTCCCAGCCCCTCACTCCAATCTGGTTTCGTTAATGGTGGTAATTACAATTAAGACCTAACCTTATGCACATTCGATCATGCAAACGCTTCCGTTATTCCAGGCACAAAACGATCAATTTGCCGTGGGACATCCATTGCTGAAGCCAATTCCGGTAGGTTTCGAATCGTGATCGTGAACCCAAAATTTCAGCGTGCTGGTCTGTAGGAAATATAATCTCACGAAGTGATCGCCGCGTTCGGCGTGATTTGTTGGCCGATTCAATCGATGGTGGCGAAATAAATTACCATCCTTTGAAGCAATTGAATGCTTTCGGTTCGTGCACAAGACGATGGTATTAAATTCAAGCTTTCCAGTAGCAGTAGCAACACTATTGAACTCTAGAACACGAACTCAAACGGGACAGAGGACAACACATTCTTCACCACTAACAATGTTGCGTTTGCCTTCCAATCCGCTTCCTTGGACACATCATCGATCACGGTTTGTCGCGCATATGGGGCGCTGTCGTGCAACGAGAGGAAGAGTCATTAAAAGTCACTAATGGAGTGGCTGCACTTTGTCGGTCACTTCTGGCCTAATGATGGTACAGAAAAACGTTGTACCGGCGAGCATAAACAGACGCTGGAATGGGAGTGTGTGCGCAAACACATGAGCAGTAATGTTGCATCAGGCAATTAGGGGGCCTTTTGGGTAAACAAATGATCATTTCCTCCTTTTTACTTACGAGATGCTTGCCGTGTTTGGTGGGTTTGTTTTGGATGTTAAAACAGTCACTTAAAAGTGATGTGTTGTTTTGCGGTGTTGTATTTCTGGTTCGGAAGGATGGAACAATAAGCGAGATGCCAAAGTGGGAGAAATTGTGAAAGGTGTAATGAGTGTGATGTGAGGTAGTGCTTTTTTCTGGAAACTGTTCAATTATAGGAAGAGTAGAATTTTTTAATTAGGTAAAATCACAAATGAGATATGTTTTAATGTAGTTGTGTCTGCTTACATATAGCTTTGTATGTTACAATCTTATTTTATCACTTAATGCATAGAATTGTAGTTTAGTTCAGCTTTGTTTTATCGTTTTATTGTAGTGTACGATCGTTTTATTTTATCACTAAGAATTTCAATACAATTCTTAATCAAATGCTAACTAGATTAAAAACTGCATTTTAATTTTCCATGAAAAACAAGTTAGCCTTCCCCTTTCATTTTTTAAAAAAAATCTAATCGATCTTACTTACTTACGAACTAATCTAAACAATAAAAAAAGCCAGTATATCTTTACTTCTTATGAGCTTTAGTCCATCACAATTCCGTCATTTGATATTGTTTATGAATTCCTTTTGTGCGACTTTTACAAAAAATGTTTTGAGGCAGACTATATGCACTTATCACTTCTGTGAGGATCTCCAACTGCTTGTCAATTTGTTTACATTTTGGTGTTTTACAGTATATTTATGTTTTTTTTTTATTCCAATTCCATTTCCATTTGTCCCGTACACATTTTACTTAAAGTAAGAATATAGAACGGAGTACGTAATGTCATAGTGATACAACTATTAACAACAAAAAAAATAGCAATTCAGCTTCTCACAAACAAAAAGAGTTATTCGTAGCTTACACCGCTACCGATAAATGAAATAAAAAGGAACATTTTCAGATTTAGGTTCAAAAATGTAGCAGGATTTTTTGCATAATCGGCTACAGTAAGAGTTTGAAAAAGAGTTTAATGTGCGCTCGAAGTTGTGTTGTGCTGCCATGTAAGCGATTCAAACCAATTGATTTCTACAATATTTTATTGTCCGATTAATAAATCGAAAATACGTGTTGGATAATAATTATGCAGCATTTGCAACTTCAAAAAAAAGGAAAAAAAATAAGGGTAAAATATGTAACATTTTGAGCCAGGGTTTTCAACATTAGTAATAGACCAAGAAAATGCCCATCCACAATAACGATCTATATGCTATGACTTAATAAAACTACCGATCTGCCGTAAATCAATTTCATTGCTGATCGGATAGGGTAACAAATGACCAAAACCAATTTGAAGGTATTAAATAGCGAAAGCAATAGCATCCCCCTGCGAACACCGACCGAACCAAACGTGCAAAAGAGAGCGAAACTTAACCGATCGAAATTGACTCCTTGGTAAATCACAAAACTGAAGCGATCCAAAGCGCCAAACCCAAACCCTCATCACAGATCAATCATGTGCATTGCTGTGGTTGAGTGTACGCCGACCGCAATATGAACGTGTACAGATGGTATGGACAAAAAGCTGACCGCCAGTCGTAACACTTATGTAAGTAACGAAAAGAAGCAACAACAACAACAAAAAAACACAACCACAAACGAACACGGAACAATCATAGTTTAACGTTAAAGCTTTACGTGGAACGCTTCCGCGGCTTTTTTCGCCGAAACTCGCCAAACCCTTCGTTTTTCTACCATTTTCCATCCCGTCTGCGGTGGGAGAGCTGTCACGGTATGTCACTAGCCCGGTGCCGTCCGGAACGGCTGAATAGCGATCAATCAGATTACGAATGGCGGCTGTTGGTGGGGTGGGTGTATATGCTTGTGCTTGTGAAGATCATTTATATTTAGCTACCGAATTAAGTTTTGTGCACGTGCAGGCGTTGCTTTAAGGGGAAAAATAATAACAATTAAAAAGAAGTTGCAAAGCTACTGCATTATCAACGATATCGTTTCCCTCTTCACCTATGTTGGTGCATGGCGCAATCAAAACTCACTTTACTGCAAGATCATTAAGTATTAACCCAAAAAACGGGTTTGCCGCGGATTGTTTCGATGGGCGCCACACGTGTGTGCTGTGCCCATTTGCGCCTTATCGAAGAAATCGCGGCTTGAGTCTTTCAGTTAAGCACGAAAAAACCGTCATAAGACCTTCCCTATTACCCGGTTTGCCGCAGCATACCCACCAAACAGTTCACATTTCTCACCTTCTGCATAACATCATTAGCATACGGTGTGGTCGGTGCGCTGTTTAACGAACCGAAATTCAATCTAAATGGTCTGCAGTGAACGCTTGTACCGTTTGCATGCCGCTTAGGAGTGGTTGATAGATGACGGTTGGAAATAGAAATGGATTCTTAATGTCCTTTCCCTAATCTTATTCATCCAGTAAGTGTAAGAGTGTAATTAGCACACGGTCTTTAGAGATGGTGCTAAAACAAGAGTAAAAGTATGTAGGTAGAAACAACTCTAAGGACAAATTTAGGGTCATGAGTCGTGGTCACGTGAAGGAAACGACATTGTGTGGCGTCAGTCGCGCAATATATACGTTTTGATGTACTTAAAGCTAGCTCGGAGTTGGTGTAGTTTAAGGTGGACAGGGCCGGCACATGGTCTCAACAACCACTCAACAACCTACACCCCAGCGGGAACCGATTCCAGCATGAACTTCAAACACATCCACTTTCAAGGTGATACCCCGACCCGTACACGAGGGGTCGAAGTGCGATAAAATCGATACCACCTTTAAGTACTTTCAGTGGCCACCATTCTAAGGAACATGAAGCTTGAGAAGAACAAAAACGCTAAACATAGCGTAACATTGGTTCTTTACGTGCGTTATCCACTTACACTAGTACCAGCAGGTAGAACCCTCACACATACAGTCTGAACCAACGCTGCCCCCAATCGATGAGTGTGTGGGTGTTAGAAGGGTTTGGGAGGAGACAGGTGACTGGCCGCGATTGGTGACAATGTTGGGTTCGGTCCGATTGGCACTGGTGCGTAGCAATTGGTGCATTTCCCCGGGTGCAACCGTTGGTGGAAAACAGGGTAGCAAAACATTTTCTAAAGCGAGCATTCAAGCGAACCACCTGATGAGAACGGGTGAAAGCGGTTGTCAATCGAGTGGCAACACATTAAAAAATCTGGGCTTGCAGGGGTTTTTACAGAAGCATTGGAAAATGAGCGTGGTGCGATTGGGAGGGTCAATAATGCATAATTGTTGCATTGTTAGCACAAGGGGACAGGATATCGTCGGAACGGGTTCCGATGTGCCTGTTTCAGGGTGTGTAAGGGAAAAACTGGTATGGCAACATGCTGATGAGCTAAGAAGGTTTGTTTTGTGATTTATTGTTAAAGTATTGTTGAGTTTCGAACTAGCCCCTTTTTAAATCGTCCAAAATAAGCAATCCTATTAATTTAAGTCATTTATATTTATTTATATTTATATAACCAATTAATGACAACTGTTCAACGCAAATAAAGTTGAACCGATCGCCGTAACCGTAGGTTTAGTAAAAAATATTAATTAAAAATTAATATACTTGTTTGTTTGCGATGAATCCCATTGTGAGTTATCATAGAATTTGTATTTCACGTTTTTATGTATACATTCACGAATATATATTTCACGTTAATATATGCGAATTGAAATATGTATTTTTTTAGTTTTAAGTACATTACCATGCATACAAAAACTAGTTAGAAAAGCTGCAACTTGATACGACTTTACTTAAACATTTAACATCATAAGCAGAGCCGAGGTTAATGTTTACATTTTCTATTACCAGACTCAAACAGAGGCTTAAACAGCATTCGGATCAATGCTACGGAAATTTATTTAATTCACAACCTTGTCGATGTTATAGTCGTAAGGAAATCGTTTGAAATCAAGCAAAAGGCTTTATGTTTTTGAATTTGCATTATGGAAAGATTGACAAATGGAGTCCGTTCGGAAACCGATAATAATTTATTTCAAACATTGTTTTGTTTTTATGCTTAATTACAGCTAGGTCAAACATGGTTTGTTTTTTTGACACTTAAATGACATCAAAACATTTTTCAAGCGGTAGCTATAACGTACGAAAGCTTAAAAAAATACAAATATGTTTTCTCAAACACTTTCATAATACGATTTTGTGTTCCGTTTATTTTGTTGGGTATTGGTTTTACTTTTCTGTATGGCTCAGATAATTGGGCACTCAGGTTACTCAGCCACTGGTGTTCACAATTTTGCTTATAAGTTAAATAATTTTTTGTAAAAAAATCTTTTCTCATGAAACAGTTTTTATGTCTAAAATCCCGAATGCAAAGCAGTGTACACAAACTCTTGTAAAATAATTTATCACATCGAGCACTTGATTTTGTTATTTCCCCGCTAAAAAAAACATTTATTCAAAAACGCTGCTTGTTTTGGCTACCGCCGGTTTGCTTGGCAGTCAGCCCGTGCCACCTGCCATCTCCCTACCGCGTAACCCTTGGTGACAGTTCGGGCAACTGGCCGTAAAACATAAACAAATAAGTTTAAACCCCAACAACGGACAAGGCAATATGAATAAACACAATTGCCGGTAACGCTACACCGTTACCGCGCGTAGGGCGAAAGTCATTCATCAGTATGCAATTAATCTGTTTATTTGAATGGTTGCTAGCAGAGTGCGCCGGGCAGAGAGCCATGAAGCGGCTGCTACCGTGGCAACGAAAACTAGGCAGTCAAAATACAATCACCATATGCTGCACCCAAACCGCTGCTGCAGCTGCAGAGATGAATCATTGACATTTTTGCTTCATTCCCCGAAATTGGGTGCCATTCCTGCTACGGGGTGTGCTTAAAAAACGGCATCGCATATGAGGCAGTTCGAGGTCGGCATGACAATTAACCCGAATAGGCATGCAAATGAACGGTGTGCAGCGGGAAGGTGTGAAAATATTGAACCTGTGTGTACAAAAATGGCTTAATTAGTGGGTGGTTTACTAGGTGGTAGCTAGCTAGGTGTTCCTCCTCTACCGCTTGGGACATATCGCGTGTAGGTGTGGGATTTTGTAAAACAATGGCATTTCCATGCACGGTATACGGTATTCGTTACCTTAGCGAACGTGTGAAATGCTACGTGGGTAAGCTAAATTCGAGTTTGGGCTTTGATACAGAGATTTTGATATTTTGCTCAACCGTTTCAAGTGAAATAGTAAAAACGTCGAGTGAAATTATTAACTGGATAGCAAATGTTACACTTATATTAATAGAATGATTACAGTTATGCTTTTTTTTAATAATTTATTTACTGGCTTTTGAATGTTTGTTAAGACACTAACTCATACAATTGTGACTTAAATAAACATAGGGCCGTGATTAGACTATAAAAAAAAAACACTTTTGTCCATTGACTAACTATTAACAACGAGAGACTATAAAATAAATTGAAAATGAACATAAAGTGCAAACAAATGCTTTAAAATACTGAATGCTGGTAAACAAGTAGTCTTAAACAATTTTTCTAACAAAACATTCATATCACCAAGATTATTAATGGAATTGTGTGCCTTCATCAATTGAGTTATTGAGAGAATGGTGGAGTTATTGGGTCTATGCAATTTACTTTCATACTTTCTTATTCACTTTTTGAATGTTGTAAATTTTAAAATGCTTCTGAAGATTGAGCTTGCTGTTGATTAGCGTTTTGAGATCACAAGCTTCAGAACATCGAGGAACGGCTACGTCTGCTTTCTTATAAAATCACAACACTGCATTTGCCAACGTTATTTTGCACATATTGTCTAGTACACCATGCACTTAATTCTAACAACTAGGTCTGTTTGATGGCAGTCAGCTGAATTTGAAACATTGAGTCATCAGCGTGTGCATACATTTGTTAGGAAGTTAATAATTTAATTAACAAATATTGCAAAGAGTTAAGACCCAAATACTATACTTTGCTGAGAACCTGACGCGTCACAAAAATATGTCGAGAAAGAAGCACTTATTTTCACTTCGATTGACCTATTTCTAAGGAAATTATTGAGCCAACGCTCAACTAAATAACGAATTATTTGTTTAACTATTTTCATTTTTTACATATATTTTAAGCGCATGTGAGTATTATCGATTGATTGACTACTCATCCGTAAAGGCAAGACAGACAAAACCACTGAGCAAGATAGCACGTCGTTACCTTTATAACCGCAACATCCTTTCGGTAATTAAGCCCTTTTAGAAGACTGTTCAGGCCCGTCCTCATGACGTAAAGCCTCTCCCTCACACACACATGACCCTCATTCGATTCCGGCATTTTCGGCTGCCCGCTCATCAATTGAAAAGCATAGCAAAAGCTGGGTAGAAAAAAGGTCATCTGCCCAGCAGACGATCTTTGATCGATTTTCCGTGCGTAAGAATGCGTGCCTTCACTTCCTCGATTACATTACACCGTGTTTCGTCCGCATCGGCGTCACTACGAAACACGAAACCATCGAAGACACAAGCATCTGAAACCCCCAAACAAAAAAAAAAAAACCTGCCAGGAAACGAGTTTCGGTTGTTTTCGGTGTAAGGGACCCGAAGTTCTGGACGCTACCCAGGGCCTGAAAACTTGCCCCAGATCAAGATGTTGCCGATGGCGCACCGTTGATGGCGACTTCACGCGGGGAACAGACCGTCGCGTCATTGCGGTCACTCGGGCCCCGGGTACGGTGTGCGAGAGGTGAAGAAAAGGAACACGCTGGCACACACTTTCGAACCATCCGGTTTACGAGGGCGAGGCATGTGAAGGCTTCGCTTTTAGGCCGCCGTTCTCTTCCGTGCCGTTCCGTAAGTGGTGGTGATGGTGTCTTTTGGCTGATGGCCTCATTTCTTCAACTGACCGTCCGGTCACCGAAGCTGCGAAACCGTGCTTTCCAGTTCTTTGGAGCGTCTTTCGAAGAAGAACCGAACTTACTGGGCTCGAAATAACGCGAACGCTGGATTTGGTGTGATGTTGGCTTGTGTTAGGCGCGAAAGAAAAGCATGCCCATGCGAGTGTGAGATTACGCCATGTTGCGAAAGTTTGTCGCACCCGAGAATCGCAGCGGGAAACTGCTGACTCTGTTCGAAAGAACATCAATAGAAAACGGCGCAGTGGCGGAGTTGGAACTGGTCTTGACGAAGGGTCTATTTTTAGCTTTCCTCCATTAATCTCTTCCAAGAATGTCAGGTAAAAGCATTCCAGCCTGAAGGAAAATGACTCCTTTGAAACATTCCTCTAAAGGCATAAAAAGTCTATAACAACAAAGTGGAATGTTCTGTAAAGCGAATAAATAACAAATTCTGTAAAGTGTTGTGCCCCATCCCCCATTTGGACAAGACAAAGCAAATCGTTTGCATTGTGCTAATTGCATTACACCGAATGGCATCGGTTTCCATGCAGCATTCGTTCCGGCTCTGGTACCGCTGTATCGATCGGTAACGTCGGACCGGCTGACGGACTTGCGGAACGGTAATTTATCGATCTGTCCTCAGTGACCCCCGGTGACGTATGTACACGCCGTGTAACGTGAGTCTCATCTCTCAAGGTTTGCGCGTGTTTCCTTACGATTGGAAATGTGTTTCTTTACACCTTTACGCTAGCGACCAGTTGCGATCCTTTTAAAGGCAGCCCGTTCGACTATGAAGGACGAGGCATGTGCTAAGTAGAAAGGGTAAAAATAGAAAGGATTTCTATTACGCCTTCTTTAATCCTGTAGGATCAAGAAAATGAGCGATAAGCAAGACAAACGCAACAGATGACAGTATACTCAACTAAAATCAACCTGTAAAAAGCGAGTGACAACCTTGGCAGTTAAAAGCACAATTGAAGCACATAATAGTACCAAGCGGGGTAAAGCAGTATCAACGCAGTATAGTGTTACTGTGTTTTAAGGTGTTTGGATCTAAACACATTAATTATGATGAAATGTAATGTTTCGGAAACCATCCTGTAGTAAGAAATGTGGTGAAAGCATTTATCGTTTGGTTATTAAAGTAGAAAACTGTTGTTTTCTCGGCAACATTGTGCTATTAACTGTCCCATTTCTCTTAAGCCTGCTGGTGTTGTCTAAAAGTTTCGCTCGTCATGTTTTATTAAATGAAAACCCCTATATTATGGGTTCTGCCTATGCATCCCCTTTATGAAATAAAAATGTTATTTAAAACGTTGGCTGCCATGTCTATAATTTTTTACGTTATTGTTTATTTTGTGTAGCGTGAAGTTATACAAATTTCGGAAAGCTGTAAATTTCTACAAATATAGATAGAATCGATCGACAAGCTAAACACAAGTCCTAAAATACTAGCACACATTACGTTAAAAGCCTTGGAGATCATCAAAACAAAGTGGTAAAATTAAATGTAAAAAGAATTGCAAAATACGCACGCCACACGCCAATGAATCAGATTTGAGCATGGTTTTGTTTTATTTTTTATTAAGTTAGTCAGTAAACATAGGTCAAGTATTCTAGTGGTGGGTTAGATCACAATCAAAATAAATTACTTCTAGTTTGGAGGGTTTCACCGGAAGTTTTCCCTCAAGCTCATAGACACACAAGAATATTTATTTTAATAAACTACCAGTAAAGTCACATAAAACCATTTAAAAACAATGAAAAAAGCTGGAAAACGGGTCTAAAGAAAAAATGTAAAAAAAACTCTCTAGTAATTCTTGCAACCAATAACTCTCTGTACTTTAACAAAGCTTTAAAAACTATCTAATAGCTTAATCTAGTGAATAATTGAACGCAGTTCTAAGTGTGGCGATCGTTAAAATGTCATTTCAACACGGGAAATGGTTCGGTTCCCACTGGGCCAACTGCCCTGCCCACTGTCCCTAACAAGCCGTAATTTCCCAGTCAAAACATCAACACATTAACAGCGCACGAAAGAAAAAAGGTTCCCACAAGCAGAACCTTCTTATTCACGAAAAAAAAAATCAAAAATAAGCCCGATTTGAACAAGGTAAATATTCTATTCGTTACCTGTCCGCATCTCATCAAGTCTCGGGAAGTCTCGCTGGTTGAAAATTAGAATTTTACGACACACCAACCTGGATGTGATGTTCTCGCCCAATAGCTTCCATTGTTTCCATCCATCCCGTGTCGCGGATAGCTTTATGGTACACGGCTCTATGCTCTTCGCAAAGTGTACCGATGCTTCCCAAACCGCCGTGCAATTAGCGACGAACACACCCTGGGACAGGACAGTCGAAATTTCCCTCAACAAAACGCTCGCACCGACAAAACGATCGCAGTACCGCAGCGCAATGAAAGGTAGCCCAAAACGCGAAACGAAAGACTTCAACCGTACCGAAAAGACGAACCCTCCGCGCAGAGCTGTATAGGTGTGTGCTGGGATCGTCTTTAAGCGGTTCTTATCGTTTGTGTGGTTGTGTTTGTGTAGGTGTGTACATTGATCGCTGTTGCTGGTGCTGCGTCTTGGCTTCTACGCGTCTTTCGCACCGTGGTTCTTACGCCGTTGATGATGATTTCTGGTTTTTTGCTTGCCGATTCCCGCTCGTTCTTTAACAGTCATGATCGTCATGAAACCAACCCTTACGGAGATCGCCGTTCGATCGTAGCTGTGTGTGTTAAGTCAATCACACATTCACAGACGTATAGAAACACATCATACACAAAGCGAAGCAGGTTGAGACTTTCTGAAGAAGAGTTTCTCCTGCTCGCCGGGGTTCTTATGTATATGCTGCCGATCTTCTCGTTGAATGAGACGATGCTTTTATGCTGCCTTCTCTGCGTCCCGTATGTGTATGTACGGGGACAGGTAGCGACGTGTGTGTATGGGTGGGCACCTGGCCTGTTCGCTGTCTCGTCACAAACCAACGGGTGTCTTTCGTGCTTTGAATTTGTAACCGAAAGTGTGATCGTAAGTGGAAGATAAAAATGTTTGTAGAAATGAATTATGCCCTGCTTGATGTAACGCCAAAGAAGCTCGCCTCAAAAGCCTCTCACAAGGTGTAAGAAATACAAGCGAAGAGGTGGGTAAGGTAATTCTTCTCTAACCAGCTCCAATTAAAGATGGAAGCATGTAATTATGAAATCAAATTTTAAAATGCAAAACTCAACGGAACGTGTCGGCATGGGGAGGATAGGAAAAGATCTTAACGATGAACGTGGTCGTCATTGCCGTTGTCGTCGTCGTGGTGGTTGGAATTAAAACCACCCCTCCAGCTGCCGTTGCTAGTGGTGGTGGTGGTGGTGATGCAGTAATGGCGCTGACGGTGTAAAAATTCCAGCGCATGACTCATGGCTAGGGTACGGTGTGCTAGACAACAGCGACAGCTCCGATTGCAATGCTAAGTGTTGCCTTAGAGTTTGCGTTGCTTGTGTTGTGTTTTTACCGTCTCCAATCTCCGACAGGTTTGGATCGAAAGTAGAACCAAGGAACTGGTTCCGGGAGGGCACCGAAATGCAAATAGACTCGCAATCGAACTTGCGCGGTGTGATTTATTAACACGCTGGAGCTTTCCCAGCGAACAAGATAGTAACACGATTAAAAAAAAGGAAGAAGAAAAGGCAAAACACTTACCTATAATAAACACCCCGAGGGTGGTGACCGGAGCAAGCGCCAAGCTGCGGATCCTCATCTTGCACGGCGTGAAGGTTCGTTGCTTGCGTCCAGATTTCTTTCCTTTCCGCACACAGTGTGTACCAAGCCGTACGCAGCACCACGGTGCGTGGATGCACTTTCTCGGTCGGTGCCGTACCCACCCACTTAGCAGCGTTAGATTTTCTCCCAATATTTATTTTCAATTTTTGCTTCACATCCACACTATCTCACTATCGCTTGCTGCTGCCTCTTTTTTTCTCTCTTTTTACTTCACCTTCACAATTTTCCACCGGCACAATACGAGCGCGAAAGC
>KB671909.1:64742-82331 GCA_000349105.1 Anopheles epiroticus
GGGGGGGGGCTGGCTTTAAAACGGCTCACAAATATGTCATCATTTTGCAAAGAACACTCTTTTGTCGCTCTTCTTAACACATTTACACGAAAACAAACACACACGAACACAAAACAACGCGAAACTGGGGAGACACGCTACTCCCCTGGCCCGTGCGTTTATTTTATCTGAACGCGTGTAACAACGACGGGGGGCGTATAACCGGATAGGCGCTTTTTACACGAACTGACAAACAGACAGCATGCAATTTTGCACAGCCCAACGAATGGAAAGATATTTCACTCTGACTCACGAGGTCAGCGTCACATTCCGCAGACCGAACCGCACCGACGCTGCACACGTGTTCTGTGCTGTGCGCGATACAAAAATAGGGGATGAACGCCACACTCGATCGGTCACATTGGCAAGAGAAGCGAGAGTCTTCTCCCTGGTGTGTGCCCTGGGACGCCGTACGTGCGGGGATCCGTCCGTACGCGACCAAGCTTCAAACTCAACTGGCGGCGACCGTCGCCGTTCGCGTACGCATCGTCGCGGTGCTTCGGTGCGGAAAGCTCGGCTCTACACAGCGACGACACGGGACACGGCCGGCCGTCCGAACACCATGACAACCGGGCGCAGCGTGACGGCACCACACACGGGGATGATGGGTGCCCTAATGGTTGGGCGGGCGTCAGTGTGTTAGTGTGGGCTCTAACGCTGTTCGCGCCGCTTCTTGCTCGCAGCGAACGGAGGCCTCACGCAGGTTGAATTCTTTTTTCCACCACACACTCTGCCCACTGGGCGGCTGGATGAAGGGTTGATTCAGCACAACTGCTAGACTGCTGATAAACGTTGGGCACGAAACGATGACACAAAAGGTAGCCCTTCGCATCAACACACGGAACAACACACAGTGCACACGGGACAGACTAGACGGCGGACCACAAACAAATGGGCCCTTGGCTGGCTTTAATGCGGAGCCACACACCGTGCCGTGCCAGAAACTGCAGGTATGCGTAGGCGCAACGTGAGTGTGGTAGTGTGGACAGGTGAAAATCAACAGTAGAGGCTGCTGCTGCTGCTGCTGGGTTGGATATTATTAAATAGTTTATCCGAAAAATGCAGTAAAATGTTTTAAGTACACATGGTATTCCACAAATATAGATATTTTTAACTGAACTTAAGGGAAATTAAATAAAAAAGAACTTTTTCGGACATAGTTTTGACTCACTTGGTCTAGATCCCTTTTCGAACTGAGCTTTAACAGTGCGGTGCAAACTAAAGGCATCAGAATAGTAAGCTCTGGAAGAAAATTTGATTTCATTTTAAAACAATTTTTTCTTTGTGGATTAAGTTTTTCATTTAAATTACCATTTGGGCGATAAAAATAAGTTTTTGTATGTGTCAATTTAAATTAAACTTTTAGTGACAAACCAGGCTGCAATCAGGCTTGATTTCATGCCAAACAAACTTGCAGAGTTTTATTTTGGTCGTAACATATAACTTTCAAGCTGTCTGAGACGTCTAAAGTCTCATCCTGATTTGCAGAACCCATGTAAACAGAAAATACGTCCCGGCATTTTACTTGTTACTTACTTAAACAATAAACAATGCAAAAGCATGTGGGAAAGATAGGGAGGGGTAAAGATAACGTTCAAAAGATAATGCAGCCATTGGAGTCTTAGGTAAAAAACGTAGAAAGCTATAGAATAATGATTCACACCTGCATTTGCATACGTAAATATAATTTAAACGAGATAAATTAAAAGGTAAAAAATTGATATGAAAAACAGTTATTAAATTACCTTCAAAAAAGAACGTTTAAGGCAAAAGGTTTTAAACAATAGAGAAAATTGTAGGAGGATATAAGTTATTAAAAAATCATTAAATAAGCAGATAAATCGTTAATGCAAAAAAACGAAAAATAAGTACGGTACACAAAGAAGTATTCATATATAAATAAAAAAAATCTATATATAAAGGAAGTAACACAACGAAATGCAAAAGACGAACTAAACTCATCACGTATTTTATCAAACTGAATACAAATAAAAACTTAAAATATTCATCTGAGTAAGAATTTCATAAAGCCAATATGACACGAAATGCAGTTTTATTGCGTCATGTTGTAGATGAAAAATATCGGCTGATTTAGTATTTAGTAAGTCAGGTGCATACATTTTTTTCTCACGTGGTAAATTCGAGTAGTAAATAATGTAGGAACGTGATTTACATAAAAAATAGAAGTACAATCAATAGCGTAAATACAAGTACAGCGAGCAGATTGTAGTCTATGCGAGAGAGATTAGGATAAGAATGAATGGTGTAGATGTACGTTGTATATGACTTACTTTTATGAATAATAAAGGTCAAAGGATTCGGCTGTCATAGTGAAGTCCAGGGATACGATGAAAAATGAAACTGCTGCAATACTGTTGTGTTATTTGTCATCATGACCGACGAAAGAGATCGCTTACCGTCCCTGCAAATGTTTTGGTCTAAACAGCTTTATTTTTCAAATTGTAGATATAAAATAAATCATAATATTTGGTGGTGTTTTTTTTTTAATCCTATTGTACATACAGTTCAAAGATTTTAGCAATTGGTTGTACATTCATCGTGTTATGTCATAATATGCGTGTTTGCAGTTTAATCTGAACGCTGTGAGGCGTGCTGTGATGTGACTACGGGCCCGCCGACGGACGACCCTTTATGGTTGTAGCTTTTATCATGAAATAAAATATTAAATATTTTTCGTTTCGCTTCCTATGTTCACCAATATCATTATCCGAGTTTGTACGATATCACACAGGGATTATAAAATTGTTGTTTTTTTTTCTAGAATTGTTTTATTTTTTTTTGTGTGGTTCCCTTCTACGATGGTATTAACTTCCTTGCGCTAGAATCCCCCTTTCCCATGACGCTTGTTGCTCAAAGTCCTTGTGGAACAGCCACTATGCTCATGCTTCCTTTGTTACAGACAGTATGACCTATCACTTACGTACGCTTTATTCTAATGACAAATGATGTATTGCTCTTCAAAGATTATTGTTCGGCCAAAAAGGACGCTCTACTAACTAGAACCCATCTGTGTGTTATACAGTTTCATTGCGCTGTTGCGGTGGCTTCAGTTGTTACAACACTTTAGGTTCGCCTTTGTCCGTGCTTGTCTTTCACAGTTTGTACAATAAAGGCCAATTTTGAAACACGTTCTCTTCTGAAATAGGATGTGGTTTGCAAACTACAAAGAACATGTCAAATCTTTTATCCCTTACTGTACAAGAATCGCTAGCACACGATTTTTTTGTTTAACTCTACTCGTACAACACCGCGTAGAGCTGACTATTGATCATGGAAGGAGATATCAAGTGCGTTCTAGCTTGAGCTGTGGATAATACAAAGCAACAAGTACAAAACAGGAAGAAGTGAAACAATCATAAATCGACTAACTTTTCGTATGGATGTCAAATTTAAAAAACAAAATATCAGTTATGCACATTTTTTAACGTTGCAGTGATGGGATTCTGGTGCTTGAAGCGTATTCGTTTGATTTAAACATTTATCAGATTCACTTAAACATTCATCAATTTTGGATTTGGAAACGCAAGAAAATCGAAACAGACCACCAAGGACAATACATCCAATGTGTGATTATTACACCCGACAAAAAAAAAACACGCACAGCCAAACAACGAGCCAGGGGGGGTGGTTGTTTTTGTTACCATATTATAATTTCTATTTCGGTTTTGGTGTCAGCATGTAATTAACTAGATAAAACAGTACAGTGATGTGTTACACGTAACGATTAAATTAAAAACTAATAACGATGGCACTTCGCACAGTGGTCTGACTCTAGTAGTAATAAAACAACACAACCAAACAAATAGATTTGAAGCTCGATTTGTGCTTGTACAGGTGGTAACAACACAGTG
This sequence comes from Anopheles epiroticus, assembly GCA_000349105.1. Lineage (NCBI taxonomy): Eukaryota > Metazoa > Arthropoda > Insecta > Diptera > Culicidae > Anopheles > Anopheles epiroticus. The sequence continues at coordinate 68,654 of KB671909.1, forward strand.
AGTTTGTGTAAGAGGTTTTCAACCGTCATAAATAAATGTACACACATATATATATAAATAATCTTTCACTCTTAATTCCACCTGCAAATTCCGGACTCTTCGTTTCATCGTGTAATGTGAGTGGAGGAACAAGGATTGGGTTTATATTTGGTCATGCTACCACTATCGCCGAATCATAACTAGAAGTTTCCTTTGGGAAATTCTAACGTGTCTCGCAACTTAACATTGTTCGGGCAGATTCAGAGCCTGCAGAAAAGATGAGCCTATCTTCTTTACTTGTGATACTTGTAGCTTCTGTTTAATGTCCTGTCACTCGTAGCAATGGGTTTGCATTGCAAATTTTGGGATTTTAGCTTCAATTGTTCGTCTATATGTATATACGTTCTAGTGGAACACGAAGTAACGTACTAGAAATATCAGATACGGTTTAAAGAGAAGGAAACGAAACACAGTTAATAGTGTGCAAGATACAAAATGATACAATGCAAAATGCAATTTAGACCATAAAGTAAAAAGAAAATATTACACCATACAAAACCTCTTATTAAAGATGTGATAAAGAAACAAGCGTATAACCTAATATTAGTAAAACATAAATGTGAATAAAGATGTAAAAAAGTATAAAAAACAGGGATATAACAAGCACTTTCGATAAGCTAAAGCTTTACGAGCGGCAAATGCACATTGTGGCAGAATATGAACATAGTCGTTACTACGTGCTGATTGACTGGACCAGTGCACCACGTGTCTACCACTACTAAACTGAACCATACTTTCATGTTTGGTTTATGATATACCTTCCTAATTTTCACTGCATTATTGCCTGCTGTGTAAGCGTCATTACGGTGAATAGGGTGTACGCCTCATTTTGCTACTAAGAATGGTACGGTTTATCGGACTTAATGATAAATTCAGATACACATGTACCAGGCTATGGTACGTTTCACGTGTAGGTCACTGTCTTAAGTGTAGTTTACACAACCTAACTACCTGCAAGCACGTTCAACAAGCATGTACAAGACAAAATGATCTGCACTAGATATTGCTTAGCAAAAACGCACATGCCATCATGATGATGATTCAGCTACTGCATTGTGCTGCACTAGCGTTCGTCGAGACGTAGCAATCAAATGCGTCTTGTAACAACCAAGTTTACCTATATTGCATGATTTATTTGACCAACTTTGGGCAAGCGAATTAGACTAGGGTTCATGGCATTGAAGAAAAGTGGTTAGACTGGATATGGGTAGATGTTAACGTACTATTTACTTTAGCGTTCAACTAACGAATTATACACGCAACATTTGATTGAAGGAATTTATACGGCTTAGTGACATAAGCTAAACGAAAATGAAAAACTAGTTTTGAAAAGTAACACTGCGTGTGAGCTGTTTAATTGGTCGCCTGACTTTTTACTGTATCAAAACGCAATCGTTTGCTAATTTGTCAGCATTTGTGTGCTTTGTATGCCTTGGTCCGTAACTCAACCAATTGTGTACTAGCATTATTAGATACTATTGGTAATGTAACAAACGAACAACTGTTCTTATCTACTATACGTTTTTGGTGTAAAAGAAATTTGATTTTTGTTTGTGTTTCAGTGTGTTTTTTGGTGTGTTTTTGTTTTTATCGGTTTAGTACTACGTCAAAGCTAATGTCATTCAAGTGATAAAAGGGACACAGGCAGGTATGACTTCATGGTTTGATTTGGTTCAAAATCATGGGTAAAGGAGATGGTAGTAGAGTGTATCCCGAACAGTCGGTCGGTTGGCAGTCCGGCCCTATGTGTGTGTGTCGACTCAGTGTGGCCGATAGTGCGGATCGGAATCGTTAAAGGATGGCTTACCTCTGCCGTTAGCCAGATTCATGGCACTGGTACCGCATGTGGCCAAATGTGGGCTGTGATCGCTGCGGGTACGATTGTTCAGAAACTCGCGAATGTGTTGCACGATCAGATCGATTGCGACTGTAATGAGGCGAACAGAGAGAGAAGAATTTGTTAGTGCATTTCTATTGAGGGGCAATCGGTGGTATTGCTTGAATCGAAAAAAATGCTTCATTTAACAAATTTTGTTACAAAAAAAATGCCCAGAGCGAGCATGACACGAGAGACGAGTACTGGTAGTGCATCATTTTGTCGACATTAAAGAAATCTGCATGACGAAGAGGACGGAACGGACGGTACATTGAACGTAATTACACCCAACAGAAAGACGATATAACAAAACACAAACGTATGCATGTACTACACCCAACCAAATGATACAGAACATGATAAACACGAAAACAAAATGAAATAAGTCGTACCGGTGTATGCGTATTCGAAAAATGTCCTCTTTATTGTGCCATACACAAGTCATGCCTTATCGGATTATTAGTTATTGGTCTTATACGGTCATTCGATCACCATTCGTTTCGATTATCGGTTATACGTTTTCGTTTTCCTGTTTTGTTTGTGTATTCTTAAACGCTAGACATTTACGCACTTTTATACGATGACGTTTTACGAACCGAAGATAACTCAGTGTAACCGTTTTGCTTGTAGCTGCTTTACCGATCGTCCAGTCTAATGGGACACTGTTTTAATTGATTTTATCGTTTACTTAGTACACTATTGTACAATACTTAACAGCTCAATGGTTAGTGAAGAGCAGGGTAAAGTTTTAGCTCGAGTTTCACGAAATGATTACAGCAGACTGGCAGTGGCGCAAACTGATAAATGAGTGGGAGAGAGAATGGGATAGGAATGTGTTTTGCAAGGGATATTTCCAAATCCAAAAAAAAAGTATTGAATTTAGCAACGTCGGGAATGGCTCGAACGGCATTCATCAAAGTCTACGTGTATAAATGCATAAATGCGAGCTTCAGAATATGTGGCACACGAGGCGGAGGGCCTTATAAAGGCCAATGGTTTAACAATTGCGGTATGATAGAGCAAACAAAATTATTCGTTAGTAGAACGGGTGGAAACTAAAGATAAGAAAGTGTAATGCTGCTATAACCTCAACAGAAGAGCATTGCGTTAACTACTTCGTGGAATCTTTTTGAAATAATATTCAAAAGCGTTAATATTGTAAAATTATTTTCCCATAATGACGAAAGAAATTCACTCAATTCAAAACAATTGTGTTAAAACAAAATTAAAATGAAAATCTATAAAGATGAATACACTTCTACCAGAAGCTTTTTTATATGCTTTGATCAGTCTATGTATCGATTTACCGTAAAGTTTTCGGGATGTTCTTTAGTTAGGAATTGTAATGCGCAATTATGCTATGATTATGATTATGGTATCAAATTTCCCAGTGAAAAACTGTATAAAAAATAGCTGTCATGCGGTATGTTAGCTTGGAACATTAAATTTGGCATGCGTTTTGTTGAGGTGTTTTTTCTGCGATTACGCCCTACAAATCTTCCCTAACAGCTACCGGACCAAGAGTGCAACCTCGACCGTAAACAACAATTGGATGAGGTGAGGTGAGGCGCACTTGGCTTTCGACTTTGCGCTGCATGTGCTTTTAAGTATTATCGCTTTTGCTTTAATCCTCTCTGGCAGCTTTTAACATGTGAACCCAACAACACATTTTATCCTACTGTGTGTGTGTGTGTGTGTTTTTTTTTGTGTGATGATCGCTGCACAACTTTTTTTCTATTGCCAGAGGACCAATAGTGACCAATGCACGACCTCACGCGACTTAGTGTCCGTTCTGGTTGAGTCCGCCACTCGGATGCAAGATCTCATTAATGTGATGCACTATCAGATCGATCGCAACTGTAAAATGTTAGAAAAAGATGAGCAAGAAAAATAAGAGTCCAGTAGAAAACAACCATTCTTCGACCCGGCGGTTTTGGTTATTTTTTGCGCGTACTATATCAGGTGTCTCACTGTCGAATGAATTGAGAATTTTTCCGGAATTTCAGGTGTGTTATAAAAATGAATGAAATAAAAAATTGAATGGAATGGAATGAGCTGTACACTCCCATTGATATTAGGTAATTGTATCGAAGATGATTCATGTGTCAGAATGGAGAATGGCACGGAAGAAGTCTTAGGTGCGAAGTTATCGCACTAGTTTGGAAATAAGAATTGAAATAAAACGAAACAAATTTGTGAAGTTTGCTCAAATTGTTTAAAATAGAAACAGATGTATAACTTTTATCGTAATTCATAAAAAAAAAACTAATAATAGCTGTACATGTACATAGTAAAATCATAAGAAAAAATCATAATTAGGATGCTTTTCAGAATAATTGAGCTTAATTTACCTGTATTATCAGCCCCTCGTGGTATAACAACGTCGGCAAACTTTTTAGTCTGAAAATGGACGGGTCAAAGATGGTGAGATGATTGTTTTCGCAAAGCGAAGATTGTGCAAATGGTCATACCGGTGAGCAAAACTCTTCGAATGCTGGTTTTACAAAGTTCATGTACGCATTAAGCACCTGATCCAGGTCACGTCCGCGCTCGTTAATGTCACGTGGAACTGCAACATAAACATGATTTAGTAACAACGTCACATGATGTAGGTACACCCCGTCAGCGCACATTACCTCTTCGGGCCAGCCGGGTGTCCGAATCGGTATCGACGAACAGCTTCATATGAAAGAGATCTCGGATTGCAGGAAAGTAAAACACCAGTATGCCCTCGAACAGCACCACGTCGGCCGGGTAGATAGTGATTTTTTTCTCCGGACAGACGGCGTTTCGTCGGTAGTCGTACTCGCTAATTTCCACCTTCTTGCCATGCAGAATCTCCTGGAGCGTTTGCAGCATCAGCTCCTCGTTGAACGCGCTCGGATGGTCGAAGTTAAACAGACCCCGTTCGGCGCGCGCCTTCTCCGAGTCCGACAGCTCGCGATAGAAACTATCCTGACTGATAGTGACGACCTGTGCACCGATGGGATTGAAACCAAATGCATGTTGTTGTGCAGTGTGAGTGAACGGCGGTTACATAAATGAGGTGGGACGCTTTGTTTGCTCACTTGTCGCTGCGTATGGTCCATATCAGCTTGGCCCAGTTGCTCCATGATGCGTTTGCATACGGTCGACTGCGGATGAACAGGGGAAGGAGAAGTGTGGGTGTGTTTTGAGGGGCTGTTAGTGCGGATGTTTTATCAATCGATGGTGCATGCAGATGACGAACATCTATATTTGGCACCATTTTCAAGGCCGGGGCCGTAATTTGATTCGCACTGCAGACTGCGCAGCTATCCCGCGGGCAGAAAACCCTCCCGCCTCCCCAAGGACGACCACACTTTGCACACGCTTACCTTTCCACTGGCCGTGCCACCAGCAACACCTATCAGGAAGGGTGTTTTAACGCCATCACCCGCACCGCCGTTTAGTCGCGCACCATTCACACTCTCTCCGTCACCCATTACGATTGGGAAGGAGCTGGTTTTCCCCACTTTGCACCACGGAAAACGGAATAAAAATGAGTCTGCACGGTGGCAGTGCGAAAAGCGATATTATTTTCACTCAATTGACATATGGTGTGTAGGGGGGGCAGATGTGCGATGGCAGATGTTTATTTATGTTTTGATAGGCGTTGACGTCTGTCGGTTTACAATGGAGCGTCGAAAGCTGATGGAGCGCTGAAACGGCACGAAATCTTGTTAAAAATAACGGGACGAAATATGAAATACCATAAAAATATAAACCACCGTATCCAAACGATTGTAAATATTGAAATTGTCTGATTTGAGATATATCAACTCAACTGGTTTGATTTAGCAAAATAATATGTAAAAAAAAGCTGCAGCTTATAGTCAGCCCCAAAGTATGCAAAAAGGTGTTGAGAAGAAACATTTGCTCTGCAGGAAAACAGGCGGTTATGCGATTTGTGCTCCTCCAATCGTACTGCAACATGTTCATATGCAGAAATGTAAATTAAACGATTTGAAAAGTGTAAAACGCTCGTCTCAAAATCAATTTTTGAATTCACTTTGCAGTTATTTTGCACGTACCATAATGTTTCGTTACGATGTAACAGGTGCTTTTGAAGTCTTCAATTGAGATTGTTGTTCGATGTGTGAAATTGTTTCATCTTAACCGTTGGTGGTTTTACACAAAACGTAGCAAAAGTGACATCCTTCTTCTTCACGCTTTCGATGCAAGTGGTATGCAGTGGGATGCATTCTTACGAAAAGAAGCAAACAACTGTGGGCGAACGATGAATTCCGGTTTTTTTTTTCTGTTTATCGTAAGATGAGCGTCGACATTGGTAACGTAAGGGTGGAGTGGAGGTGGCATTCGAAATGAGATTAACGCACTGTCAATATGATATGGTGAAATATGTTATAATCTTATCCTTTTTTTCCAACACGTCGCGAAGCGCACGGAAGAGCGTTCCCGATAATCCCGTACCTAATCCGACCTAATGAACCAACCGATCAGTCAAATCGACACAGTCGGCATAGCATTCTACACGGCACGGCGACCACTTTCGCACTTTCGTGAACGGAGTTGTAGCCTTTTGGCTGGCTAAAACAATGGAATGCTAGCACGTGACCAGTCTGAGGCCATTCCGATGAGTGGCGTCCGGTTTGGCTGGCACATTTTTCGTAATGTCGGATTCGTGGCCGATATGGTGGCGGCGGCACGATGCCAAATATTCGCAGGGTCGTGTCATGGTCGAGCACGGCGTGCCTAAAACCATGTCCCATAAATCAAGCTAAAGGATGGAGTGAAAGAAATCGGCGTATCGGTTGATTAGGCACGAGGCACCAGGCTGCTTGAAGGTGGTGTACATGTTTAAAGATCATGCAGCACAACGGGCAGGCTGGACGGTTTTTAAAGACAAAACTAGACAGAGTTTGTGATGAACAAATTTGATTGACAAACGGCCAAAAGTAAAGGTAGGCTTCCATATACAAACACTTCAAAGATCGATATGATCCGGGTCGGTATTGTGTTCAAATAAATAAATGTCGTTAAGAAACGCAACCATACACTGGGCTAATTTGTTCGCTCGTAAATATTTGTGCAACAGTCTCAGCTCGCACGTGGCTCGTGCGCAAAACAAAGCCTGAATAGCGTACAATGTGCCAGAGTCGTACCCCTGTCCTAGCTGGGATTTAGCTGATGTACACAAAAGGGATCATGAATCTGTTTGGCACATGAGACGATCAACGACGAGTGTCAAGCCATCAGTTCCGTGATGATTTGATTTGGTACGCAATCCTTCAGCATGCTCTGGCTAGACTTTGTTTTCAATCCGCTGCGATGTGGGACGTTCACTTTCCCATGTCCAAATGCGACGACGCCTCGGCGAGCCTTCGACGGGCGCCATAGGATGAGCAAATAGTGAGGTCATAAAGTAAGTTTGGCAAGCTACTATTGGTGGAAGCTTAACGTTATAGGCTCGTACGTGGGTATGAGTCGCACGTGTAGATGGTGTGTGTGTGTTGGCAAACAGAAGAAGAACAGAAAAAATGGCCAATATTTGAAGGATGTCCGTTTTGGGGATTGTACAGGCCAACGCTAATTGAAATTTATTGGAAAAGTTTAAATTTACTGTAAAATTTAAATGATTAATTTTAAAGATCACCAAAAACCAGTTGCATGTAACAATCAGTAAGCCCACCAGAAGAATTTAGCTCAAGCGCGTTCTAAGCTAATGCATCGTTAATCCGATTATCATGGCTTGGTAATTTGCTAATAGCGTCTTTCAACACTTTATCGGCAGGCTTCCGTGTGTGGGTAAAGGCAAAGCCGAGCTAACAAGGTTCGTGATTTATACCAACAGCGGTAAAATGATTTATCATATTAGCTGAAGGTTAGTTTACGTTGCTTTTTTTTGCCCCCCGGTCTACGTGCCCAAGGCGGAGAAGATCACACACGAGTGTTGACAGCTTAGAAGTTGTGCTGTGGTTCTAACTTGTGGCAAGCTGGCCACCCAGCGTGATGGGGGTTGATTTATGATATCTAGCCACTAACGAGATGTGATTTAAAAGCAATTCTTTTCGGCAATCGGCCACTTTACTGGCAGCAGGATTTTAATCCATATAGGTAAGCTTAAAATGTTAAAATTTAGTGCTTCGTGAAATCTTTTCCCCATAACCAAGAAATAAAAAGAACGATCACACGAAATCCGATGCATATCGTGCAGGTGCGCGTTCGCTGTTGCCACCGGGTGACGTCTTACAAGTGTTGATCATTTGTAAACCAAAAATACCCTCCATGTGCCGCCCCGGTTCCTATCAATCTTGACACCAGATCCGTTTCGGTTGGCAAAATGGAAGCAAACGGACGGATTTGCTTGCTGCTGCCGTTCCTGCCGCTGCCATTGGTGCCATCGCCTTATGCACTTTATTTATTTTGCCCGTTGATGCATTTCGACAAGATAGAGAAATGTCGAACAATGGCTTTGAAGCTGTTCCGTCGATGTTCCGACGCCGCAAAAACCAACCCGAATACAATGCCATGGGACAGGGGCAGGGACAGGGACAGGACGCGGCATGCGAACCTGTTGCGGCGCTCTGGTTCATCTTCTACACCACTCCCGCGGCTGTGAGGAAGGTGACGATGAGCTTCGGAGTCGATCCCTCCGCGGTACGGTGTGGCATTTGCGCAACCTTTTGTGTGGCTTTGTGCGGTGTCAAAAGCGCAGGGAACAGTTTCGGGACGGTTTGTGTTTCTCTTATCGGATGCATTTCATCGTCAATTAGCAGGCAATTCAAAGGCGTTAGCGTATCCGCTGCGTGCGAAAGATACTGGCTGAGTAATGATAATGCGCGTAGCTGGTGATAATGGAAAGAAGCAAGGAAGGAAACATACATAAGTAAAAATTGTAATCGAATTTTCGAACCCTGGTCGCCCCCGGTCCTCTTTTGCTTTCGTCACCAGCCGCAGTGCTCCAACGGAAGGTGTGCAATTTGCAGGTGGCTATAAATTTTAACGATAAAACCGATTGTTCGTCACTACTACTGCCGTTCCATGCAGTCTGGAAGGGCCTTAAGGTTGATCTAAAACTTTACACAAAAATCTCTTTCTTTACGCCTTTTCCAAAAGCTTGAAAATGTGCCAAAAGCCACGACCTTCAGGCGATTTTGAAACTGACATTTTAAACTTCAAAGTGGTGGTGGGCACTTGGAATCAGAACTACCTGATTCCGAATATGATTTTGGAATCGGTTTCAATTCTGATTTTTTTTTTCAGGATTTATTCTAGGGATGATTTTGGAAATTGTTCTTCCGCGAACGATACAATTACGATATTGACTTTAGATTCGATTCTGAAATCGGCACTAGAATCGACTCCCATTTCTGTATGGAATGTTACGGATTGCAAAGCACTAAAAAGGATCGTTTTTATTTATGTTTGGATTCTTTGTAACACTGCTCGGATTGTTTTATGCTACGATTGAACTCCTTTAAGATTGAATTTGTTAAATCCTCGTGGCGGTATAAAGTTTGAATAAAAAATCCAATAAGAAAACCTGCAATTGATCCAAATGAGCTCCCAACGAACCAATCGTACGTCTTAACGATTCTGAGCTCCTTTGTTACGATTTAAGACAAAGAAAGGTAAGGTTTTTAACAATATTGTGAAAGATAAACCATGATTTTAAGCTTTTCATAACCCGCGACATGAACTAACAAATTAAACTAGAAAAAGAACATAGAACTGCTCATTTCATTAAAAATTACTATAGCCAGTGAATGAAGTAGCTTAGTCTTGATCTACACTAGCGCCATTTTACGGTGTCTGATGGACACGTTTAGTATCGCGCCTCGTTTTCTCTGCGTATAAGGCTAAAATTTGTTGGTAAAAAATTGCCAAAAAAGGTTTTATGTTTAACAAACACGTTTTATTTTGTATGTTTCACTTTTTCGCTTAGCAAAATCATTAAAAGTTAGTAAATAAAATGGTTATAGGGCGTGCGGTAGTTCCCTTCAGATCACGAATTCGACGAAGAAGTTGATCTACAATTTTTCAAACCCTTACTCTGCACTAATGATTTTGATTCCTTTGCCGAATCCACAACATGTAGGAGAATCAATAACTGTATAGATTCCGACAAAAACTTCAATTTTTGCCCTCACCATTTCGTGCAAAGTCGTCGCATTTACAGCGTCCGCGGGCTGGCTGCCCATAAAACATTGAGGGAATGATTTTAACGACACAAAATTACCGCATCCTTACCGATGCGGTTATATTTTATTCCACCCGGTACCGAATCGAAAACTGTCGTCATTTTGGGGCCAATTTCAAGCCCCCATTTCCGTACGCTTCTGGATCTTCTGGGGCTTCCGTTCCGCGGATGATCACCCGGGCCGGGTTTTGCGGGTACGTTGTGTGGCCAGAATAAATGTTTTTTGATTTGCAATAATTCACGGCATTACCCGGCAAACCGTATAGGGTGGTGGTGATGCTGCCGGCTATTGGGGCGTATCTTAACACGCTGGCACTGAAATGGGGACAGCCGATGGGGACCTAACGATCGGTTTCGGAGTCGTTTCACTTGTTGAGGCGTATTTCTTTTCCATCGCACAATCGATTCTTGGTGCATTGGGCAAGTTTGGCCGACGGAGCGCTTTCGGGAAGGTGTCATCATCCTTTTTCTTGCCTTTCGTACAGCCATTTTCACACCTTATTCTGAATGGTTTTGCATTTTGGTGGTAGGGTTTTTGTTTTTGTTGTTGTTTGCTGTTTTCTCCATATCCAAAACATACACACGCTCTGTACCATTTGTAGCGTTGAGTTGGGGTTCCGATTGAGAGACAGTTTTGGTTATCGGTTTGGTGTTTTCAGCAATTTTTTCAACGCAAAATCAGATTAGTAAAATTTATGCATGATTGTTTGCGTCTGGCTACGAACCCGATACGGTCGAGACAAGCGGTGCTTCGAATTGAATGTGGAAGAGATGATCCTTCGGATGGCGAACGGCAAGATCCAAGTCCATACTTGTGTCTATGGGCTTCTTGGGACCTCGGTTGTGTCGATAAAGTTTATTTTAAGCACTTGTTAGCGATACAAGCACTCAATCAGCTCACGATTTTGGGAGAGTTTACACTAATTTGTCTCTAAATTAAAAACACCTTCAATGTTAATGGTAAAACTTATTACAGATAAAACATTCAAACAGTCACGTATGCCGCAAAGTTACTGACGCCACAGAGATTTTTGCCGCGTGCCAGCCGCATGTAGCCGTCCTCTCCCCAGCTGCCCCACCAGTTCTTCAGTATCCAATAGTCCTTGGTGTAGCCGAGCAGAAGCATCGCGTGGTTCACCTTCGAGTTGTCGCATGACGCTTCATCGTCGTAAATACCATTGCTAATTCGAAGATTTAATAGAATGAACGATCGAGTGATGTCAACTAGACGCATAACAAGGAAGTTCTGGGCTTACCTGTACAGCTGGAACGATTTGGGGGCCGCATTGATACTGATCGGGATGGGTCCCACCTTCCACAGGGCATAGGCAAGTGCGTCCTCGCTTTTGGGCATGATCGCCCACTCGCTGATGTTGGCAATCGCGTAGTCTTTGTTGAACGTGCACTGTCCTTGCTGTTGCAGGGAAAAGCAAATATGAATTACTATTTGTTAAAGGGTATCGAAAAGGGTTGGTACGTAAAATCAGGGGCATTATTTGAAATCAGAAAACCTAAAGTAAAATCATGCACACAAATATCTTCAACAGCATCACTGATGGCAGTCCTGAAATTACAAGCAAAACAATTATTCAAGGCGTCACCATTTCTTAGCGAGAGCGTTGCAAGACGATTCGTTTTCATTACTGATATGCATTGAATGATACTTTCTCCGTCGAGGTGTCACCTCTGTGTCTGCTCTTTCCATTCCCATTTGGCCATCCATCAGTGTGGCGTTGATTGAAGCATGGCCGGAACGTTATCCGGTTGTCATCGGAAGGTGTTATATCCCGCAATTCTTCCCTCTTTTTCTCGACGATGACATTGCACACGCTGCACACACGTTACTCAGCTTAACACCTTTCGAATTACCGTGCGATCACGATACGATCGTCGCGTCGTATGCAGCCCTCCCTGCCTTGTGGTAAATCCCGACACTTGTGGCACCATAGAGGCGTGGATCAAACGAACCGGCCACTGCCGCAGCAAGCCGAACCAGGAGGAGGGGAAAAGAAGGTGGTTGGGCTTTGGTCAGAACTGGGTGCACCGAAACTGCATTGTTTGCATTTTTGCAACCACATCGGAACGTCGGCCGCGGCTGTCTTTTCTTTTCTCCGGTTTTTGGGGCGTCGTCGACGGGGTCGTTGGTGAAGACGTTGATTTGACGTGCACTTTGAACTGGTGGCCGGAAAGCGTTAATCATAGGGCTTTTTGGAATCGCTTTTCCCACACGATGCTAATAGGGATCGCAGCGTGAATGGGCGTGTGATTAGCGCAACGTGCTGCAGAATGAGATCATACTAGGAACGTTGTCACTATTAATATGAACAATTTTAGAACATTTTTACAAGCTTAACGAGGGGTTCGTTTTAAGGGGAAATAAATAAAGTTAAAACCGCACTACTGTACGTCAGCAGAAGGAATGAGCGCATGCAGCAGTGGACACACTGAGCGCGAGGTTTTGTTATGAGTTTGTATTTGTGGATGTTTATTTGCGATTTAAGCAGCTGAAACAGATTGATGATAAAGCAGAAATGGAACAATAGCTTAAAATAAAGTTCTTGCAGCTGAGTTCAATTGCGATTAATTCATTTGGAAGTATTTGAAAAAAGACTTAAAACTAATTTGGACGTTTGTGGACGATGTTTTATGGTTTATATAGCTTTGTTCATTAATTTTAACCGTGTTTGGATAAAACAACATTTATTGTATGTATTCTAGCTTAAGAAATACGATCTGACCGTTGCTGTAGAAGAAAATAAATATGAATTCTAGGGGCGGCATTGAAGTGGTAATGGTGTAATCCTCCTTGATGGTGTTAAAGTCCTTGTTGGACGCTAACAAGCAGAAAAGTGAATCTGGAAAAAGGAAAACCTTGAACGTCATTATTTTCTAAGGGCTTATTTATGATTTACAAATTTGACATGTTTTGTTTCATTTATTTTATTTTATTTCTGTTTTTGTACAGTTTATTGTTTTACTAATAACTTGGTTAGGCATGACAGTATAAAGTTGATCAATTAAAAACATTATGCGACTGACGTGTATCGACTTTCGTATTGCACTTACCGTTTATTCAACAACCATCTTTTCACACACATTGTGTTGAAAGGAAACACAGTTGAGATTTTGTAGTTTCGGTGGTTCGTTGATGAAATCAAACCAATCAAGAAGATACTAAATCAAAATGAATACATTTTCAACATATATCCTATCTTATTCTGCTTAGGTGGCACAACAACCCCTGTGGGGTCATGGCCTAACCAGAGCACTAATGATGATGAGCCCCACCTCTTATCCCAACATAGGTTTGAGAATGGCGAAATTATCTTAAGATATTTGTTTCTAAGTTCTAGCTGAATAACGAAGTGGAGGGATCAAAGTGCTCCTTCAAGGAAAAGACCAGTTAGCTCTCCCTAATGTGCTTTGGCACTTTCTGTGACTAAGTGTATCCATCCATATAAAGATTGTAAATCCTGCGTATGGGGGGGGGGCTGTGATTAAGTGTAACCATAGCAGAATAGCCCCCATACCAGCGGCAGCTGTCCGAAAGAGTTTCGAACCGACGATGGGCCTTTTGACAG
>KB671909.1:86245-129225 GCA_000349105.1 Anopheles epiroticus
CTTGTTGGACGCTAAGAACCAGAAGAGCGAATCTGGAAAAAGGAAAACCTTGAACGTCAATATTTTCTTAGGGCTTATTTATGATTTAAAAATTTGACATTTATAATTTCATTTATTTTATTTTATTTCTGTTTTTTTACAGTTTATTGTTTTACTAATAACTTTGTTAGCCATGACAGTATAAAGTTAATCAATTAAAAACTTTATGCGACAAAATGGATATATTTTCAACATATATCCTATCTTATTCTTCGGATTAGGTGGCACAACAACCCCTGTGGCCTAACCAGAGCACTAATGTGCCTTGGTTCTTTCCTGATGACTGAGTGTATCCATCCATATCAAGATTGTTAATCCTGCGTATGGGGGGTGGAGGGGGGAGGGCTGTGATTAAGTGTAACCATAACACAATAGTCAATCCCGCGTATCCCCCATACCAGCGGTAGCAGTCCGAATGAGTTTCGAACCGATGACGGGCCTTTTGACAGGCCTACGCCGTTACCACTAGACCATCTAGTCGGCCCATATACATGATATATACCATACATAAATCCTATAGAGAAGCTAATTTATGATTCGTTTTTAACTCGGGATGATTGTGAAATAATCGTTGAAATGCACTTCCAAAATAATATTACTTAATGCTTTACTTTTCATTATTCTAATATTTATATCTTTATTTATTTTCTTTATTTTATTATTTAAGATTTCGTGAGCTATGAATTACCCAAGGTTCTCATAAAACATTGTTTTGAATATACTTTAAGCATTCGAAGTTTTTTTCAATCCTAATTAAAAAACCCTTTCAAAAGACAACCAAAAAAAATACGGGAAAGATGATTTTAACGTTAATTTGAATTCCGAAGACTGCAAGTGTCAAGTGAGAACTATAAATAAAGAAGCGATTATTATGAAATGAAAGTTGCAAGCGGCACATTCTCAATAAAAGCATCCCAGCATGGCATCTTTCTGACAAGCTGCCGGAAAGCCAAAATGCATCACCGTTCGACCGTTGCTCTATAATTCTGTTGCATAAATTAACAAGCCCGCGCACCTGTGGCACCAAACCCGGCTAGTAATTTCACCAAACAGATCATTTAAAAAGAACCGCACCGTTGGATGGCACTGGGACGGGCGGTAGCATAGGGGTGCAATAAATTAAAAGCATCCTGTTTAGCTACCATTAGGTACTTCATTAGACGAACTGGGTGAGTACCGCTTCTTCCAATGCGGAACGGGTGCTACATAAATTCCAAACACGCCACCTCAAAACCCCATACCCAGCCCGGTACGCCGATTTACGAAGCGTCGTTCCAAGAGGGAGCCTTAAAGATCATTTCTGCAACTGATTTATTTTAATGACAGTGCCACCGATTGACTGCGGTACGTTTTGCGGGCCCAGCTGAAGGGTTCTGTGGCTTAAATGTTTTTTTTTCAGTCCCTACCTGGCGGTGGACAGGAACACACAGTGTTAAATGATGCATATTTTATCACCTTACCATCCTGTCCGGATCGGTTGTACATTGGCAATGGTTGCAGAGGAGGAAAACACAACCCCTCGCCTCGGTTCCAGTTGATGGTAAATCGATGAGTGGAACGGGATCACCTCCAAAGGCATCCAATCCCTCGAGGGGCAATTGAAGATGGCACCAGTGCATGATTTAATTACAGCGTCCATTAAGGTGAAAAATATGCTACACTTTTCATTCCAAACAGACGGCAGCAACGCTGGGGAAGTCGTTGCTTTCTCTATCAGCTAGGTCCTACACTTCCGTGCCCTATTATTAGTGTGCCCTTGGAAGTTAAAGCGCTGCCCAGACATCCTTCGAATGACTCTGCCCGGTGAAGAATCGTTGAAACGTTCCCCGTTTACAGAAGCAATTGCTTAAAATAACTGGCGAACCTTTAAGGCTGGAATGCATCCTTACGGGGAAGTCCTATATCCTCCACGAACTGTGCCGGGCTCAAGAATGTCTTGTATCTCTTTTATCACCCTACTGCGCATTTGCATTTGTACTCTTCCCCCTTGCGAGACAGTCTCGCCGACTGCAGACGTGTCGGGTGTCTCAGATTAAAGCACATCGATAAGCAGATTATATGTACGCCAATGCACACGCCAGCCACTCATTCGCAGCTCCCGAGCACTTACTGGAGCGCGATAACTGGCGTCCACTGGGCAAAGGAAGTGGAACTTGTTCCACATCGTCTACTGGGTGAGGATGGCTGGGTCCGGGTTGCAGAATCGGGAGCAGTTTTTCACTGAAAATAAATTATTATCACTGTCCAGTGTCGGTGGTGCCGGTGATAAACCTCTACCGGTCCACGAAAGGCTGCCCAGGTTCCAGTGGTTCCCGAGAGCAAGTCCGGTTTCTGTTTTCTTTAGCACCGAGACAGTTACGATCACTTTTAATACGGCGTCTGGAGCGCGAGAAACATCCTGACGGTGAGAAGAGTTTGCTGGAGGGGGGGGGGGGACATCACGGGGTCGAACTGCAGAAGCCATGTCGCCTTCAACCCGAGCGCACACCTGTTTCACCACCGTGTCGCTCGGTTATCTAACATTAATTAACATATAAATATTGATCTTTGCATCGTCGCGCCCGGTTCACCATCTTATCTGGCCGATCTGCTGCTGGGTAGTCACCGGTGCGGAGAGTTTGCAGAATGAGTTTACTGCTTTTGCTGCCGTTTGGCGTAGAACCGGCGAGCTAATCATCTCCGAGCGACCATCGTTTCGACGTACAAAGTGTTTGGAACGACGTGTCTGGCCGTGGTGTGGAGCGATTGCAACTGATAACACCGTTTGACATGAGCAGTGCCGAGCTTGTCGATCATTGAACCCCGGTGAGCTTTAATGGTGTGCGAGAAGATAGGTCGTGGCGGTGATGATGATGATGTCTTGCATAGGACGATGGATGTTTGTGGAGCATGTTGGGGCTTTATGTTGGGTGGCTGGGAGTTGGCCCTGGTAACAAGTTCGAACGGAGGGCTCTGGCGCATGTTTCGATAGCTATCCGTCCCACCAAGGGAGCTGGTGCAATTAATCGATGAATATCGATAAGCGAAATTAGTGTCAGGTCTGATTAGAAACGTGTACCAACCACTGGGTGTGCTAATGGAATCTTAACGAGCTCGTAAAATTAAATAAATAACACGCAACAACGAGCCGATAGGGGAAAGATATAGTGCAAGAAGATGAAAGATACAGATTTTAAGGAGGAGCTGCTAGGACAAACTAGACAAAAACTATCCTTTGTAAAGATGTCGTTTTCTTTTACCAAAAACCCCGACATTTTCAATCTAAATGAGAGGAAACCTGATGGACTTTGAAAAATACCTTTAAAATTAAGGTTTTGTCTTACGGAAGTTTGCGTTAGAGGTATTAAGTTAAGCCCAAACGTGTTTTCATCTTTAAATCTCCGGTTTATACACATTTTTAGCATTTCATAAACCTTTGCTGCGGGAACATGCATTGATACATTTTCCAGAACTTACTTTAGATAAAACAAATCATCTAATTCTTATGGTAAGACAGTAATGCAGTTTTAACTGAAGGAAAATAACTTGAATTAAGATGGTGCCTAAGTAAGATACATAAAACAAATCAATTTGCAAATCATGCATCAAAAGGACAAGGATTTTTTCATGTAATGGTTTAACAGGTGAGAAAGTCCGAGTGCATCAAATAGAATTTTCTGTGATGATGGTAATTTATCTGCACAACGCTTCGCTTAGCTTTAAGTTTAGCGATCTATCTTTTTTTATTATTCGGTAGTAACGGTATTGCTATTAACGATCTATCTTAATGGCAGAAGAAACGATGGTTTGTTAAATCGATGGTTTGTTCTAGCTAATTAAAGAAAAATTCTCTCTTAGATGGATTTTACAATTGTTTTTTATAACATACACGAAACAGCGGTTTCACAAGAAAAAACTATTCTTATAAGGCTTCTCTCTTCTATAAGGCTCTCAAAACCTGGTCTCAACGTATTTCTTTTTAAGCAAAAAAAAAACAAAAATCAAGATAGCACGCAATTATTGATAATTAGGTGTTTGTTTTTTTGAATACTTTATGTTCAAAAGGTCTAGAGGTTACATGTATAATGCTTAGGTTGAAGCGCACCAAAAGTATCCTAGATTTTAGAATAGTAATAAGATTCTGGTTGGGTCCACACTAGTGTTGTGAAAAACTACCTCTTTCTAATGAGCGGAGGAGCTGCGTATGCTCACTCAAGTGAGGCGAGAAAAGAATTACCACTTGACTCGCGAGCCGAGATGGTGTCATACGCTTAATCACGCCGAAGAAAAAAGAGCTACCTCTTTCTCTCTAGCTATCAACACAGAGCGAGACAATGAAACCAATGAGCTAGCTCTTTGCTCGCGAGCAGATATGAAGATGAATTCATTGCTTGCTTCATATGCGGATGAAAAAAAAAATTGAATTATTTCGCTGAACGATCATGAATAAACCAAATTACAGCAACAGCCAAATAAGTATCGATTGCCTAACAAAAACTATTCTACATCAGAAATATTCCCAACTAAAAAGAGCTACCTCAGCAAACGATGAGCGAGCAGAGCTCTCGCTCTTTTTGCTGAGGCGAGTAAGTGAGGCTCAGTACTGCTCATTTCCCAACACTAGTCCACACCCATCAAACCTCTTTCAACAGGACAAAACAATTATTCTATTTTTTGTGTGATTTTTCGTAATAGTCACTAAAGGAACCACGGTTTTATCGTTTTTAACTTGACGATTGATACTTTGATGAGCTCGTAGATGTTTCGACCTTATGAGATCACGGATTATTTAAGCTCTAACTTAAGATGTTGCCTTACATTTCCTCACATGGAACTTTGGATAGAGGGATTGTCTGTCAGCGTCTAGAAGTCGAATGCGGAAACCTTTATGTCAAAATCAATTTTTCTGTTCAAAAACATTCAGTCTGTTTTGGAGTAACAGTTTTATTTCTTCACATCGGTACTCATCTTACCAACATTGGTGCTAATAAATCATGTTCCAAATCGACCTCGAACATGACGTGCAATCATGTAGCGAATCGAATAACTTTGAAGCTACAACAAAAGCGCAAAACAGACACACATACAGAGCGCAAAGGTTCCATTTCTGCAAATCAAGATCAGGACAACAGCACGCGTTGATTTACGCACTGGTCGCGCGCACAGACTGTGCTTAGTGATCCTCACAGCAGGTTGAAATCATCGCGCAGGATCGACATGTGTGCATATGCAGCTTTTTGAATTTCGCGCCCCGATCGCGCATCGAAGTGTATCATTTCGAGCGCATGTAATACACGCTCTCGATTCGATTCGTTTGGTTTTTCTGAAGCAAACGTTTCTAGCATCAACCAATACGTATTCGGACAGAGAGCATATTGAAAAATATGTATATTTTTTTTTTCAAATACAAACCAAACAAAGCTGCTTGGTGGACGAAACCCAAGAGACACCAATGGTGAGACTTCCAAGAAGATATCGACATTCGTTCTAGGGATGTTTTATGCATTTTGCTTGCGCTGGGCGCGCTCCAACGTGCTGAGCGATGCGATTTTGAAAATCGAGAAAACAGAAATCAATGATAGTGATCTACACATGTGATACAATTTATTTAAATTTTCTCTCACAACGCCTCTTTCTGCTTTGCTTTTTCTGTGTGAAGAAGTTGACCTGATAGGACTTTAGTTACAAAAACAATAATATCAAAACACTTTAAACCCACCCAAGGTACTTAAGCTAACGAAATGAAAATGAAGCACACCAGGAAAATAATGACCCAAAACGATACATGTTTGCATCCAGTAGACAGTTTTCGTTTTGCTGTTTTTTTGTGCTGTTTCTGTTCGCCCAGAACGTCCTTTAGCTGCACGGCCCAAATTAATGTGCATCTATACGTAGGATCCACACCCACCGACCGTGCAGACAGGCGTGAAATTTTCGAATCGAAAAATTTATGTTCTTCTGAAGGTCTGTGATATCGTTTCGCAGTGCCAAACACTGTGGTGTCCCGAGGGCAGTGCCGAACGCCGTTCGATACCCAAAACTCAAACCGGGCGTTAGCAATTAACACTCGCTGGAATCGCGCGACCACACCATTCACGGGGCATTTCATGGAGTTCGACGATTTAAGGCCATCCTACAACCCAGGAGTAAAAAAGGAATGCTCTAAATTAATTCCTTTTTTATATGTCTGCATGCATATGCGTGGGGGGAAAAGTAGCAAACTGGTTCAAACCATCGCCCAATGTTTCCGGTAGATCACGCGGCGAAGAAGCGTTGCAACACGTTTGTTTGCTTTTCAATTTGGTCCACACTTGCATGGGTGTGATGGGTGTAGTGTGGGATGTGATTGGGAATATTCAAAAGTTTTGTCTTAACGACTTCTTAATTATTCGCCATCTCCTTGCACGAAGTGGACTTTACCTTGGATGTGGCGCCGCTCGTCGATTGCGGCGTAGGATTCCCAATGAGAAATAAACACGGCTTCGAAGGAGAAATAGCAGCTGACTGTATATTTCTGTGTATAGTGTGTACTCTCCTGTGCGCTGCTTTGAAGCTTTCTCGCTCTTTTTTCTCTTTTTTTCTCTCTTTACCGAGCGTTGAATCAATCCATTTAGCGGTTTTATGCATCCAATTTGCTGCAATTATTTCATATTCTTCGATGCTTTCTTGGATTCTACTTAGCAGCTACTAATTACTAAAGCTGCACTGCTTAACATTTATTTAGCGATTTTTTACTCTTAATTTGAGGCTCTTCTATTGGTGGAATATTTATTTGGTTTATTTTATAACCTTTGTTTTGTTGTTTTTTCTTGCTAAAGCCTCAAACAAATCTTCGTTTTTAATTTTTAATTTGAAAAAGCGAATTTCCCTGTGTTAAAAAAATTTTGAAGATAAAGATACATTTAAACTAGCGTTTTATGTTACATTTGTTTTTGTCATATTCTTGATTATCAATCAAATTTCCAATAAAGATATTGGTATGATTTTGTCATGCCTAGCCACGTGAAAGTGTTTTTTTTTCTTAGTTTAGTTTTATTGATCCTTTAGAGACAAAAAATGTGTAACTTGTAGGGAACATGTAGATCTTGAAGACCCACCTTTGACCCATACACACGATTGATAAATGAATGATAGTTAATCAATAGTTCAATCAGCGTCATAAACAAAAAATATAAATGAGAAAAGGGCGACAGCACACATACTTCTTCTCTTTCACTCTCTTTCACACTCTTTTCTCTTCTCTCTCTCTCTCTCTCTTTTTCAAAGGTTTCTTTTTTATCATTCAGTTTAAAGCTGACGGTTGCGCTTAAGCAGCGCCCAAACGAAGGTTCTAAGTGGAGTTGTTTAATGACTGAAAATACACCACTATGCATCGGCTGTATAAATGATGCTTGTGGTTTTTTTTTATACTGTGTTTTCCAGTCGTGTTACAGCTTTGGTTGGAATTTGTGCAAAACCATACCAAACCATTTGACTGCAAACCTTCCGAGAGAGAGAGAGAGAGAGAGAGCGTCAATCTGCCTACACACCCAGAATATTTCGCCGCAGCAGCTACAAAAACGATTTATTTACGAGCTTTCGTTGCGGTTCGTAAATAATTAGCTCAACGCCCGTTTTCCCCGGCGGCGTGTTTAATTAGTCGCCTTTATGTCGTATAATAAGCATGGGTTTTTGTTTCGCTTGTTGTGTGCGTTAATTATGACAAACATAAGAAAAAGCAAAGCCACATCCTTAAGGTGCGAGTGCATAGCTTGCATAGCGATGTCTGCTCTTTTTATGGCGTAATGAGGAATATTAAACGGTTTCAAAAAGCTTGCACCGATTGTGGGGGTCGTTGCAACACACCGTCCTCTCCCCTGGCGGTAATGAGCGCCTGTCGTTGCCGCGGTCGTGTCAAAACCACGCTTGATTATGCGGTTCAATCCAGGCGCCAAATTTGGTCAAATGAGACGCGCACACTGCAACCTGAAGTGCGCACTGACGGTGCAGAAAAGTTGCATTAGGTGAGTTTTTGGAGCTATAAAGCCGGAGTTGGGCCGAGACAAATGCTGGGCAGCCCAGCAGGTGATCCGGCTGTTACATTATTTGGCGCAATTTTACGCTTTCTCACGGTTGCCTCCGTTTGCTCGGGGAATGGGGGGGAAAAGTCTAACTGAAAAAGCAAGATGGCGTCGGGTGCAATCCTCTCGGCGTTTAGTTTGACCATGTGCGGGATATGATTACATGCGCTCTGCAGAGACCTTTGACAGGTTGCGGAGCACATTGAGTCATCCAGGGACAGAAACAAAGTGGTCTGGTAGAAAGATATTTGATTAAGAAATTTCATGTCCCTACCGCCTGTCAAACGGGGCCTACTCTCAATATGCATGCAAATCCTTTCGGCAGTGGACAGTGTTGTTTTCTTTTAATTAAAATTTGTTCAGACACACAACCGCCTGCATGCGCTGTGTTTCATTTTCGGTACATAAAAACGCAAAGCGTATGCTGATTGAAACCATAAAATCATGTCGTATGCAAAGAGTTCACTTTTCCTGCGTGGGGCAGAACTGGAAAATTAATTAAAACCTAAACATTGTGTATTCTATTAACCAGTGCGGTGGGACTCGTTGCGACAAGCAGCTAACAGCTTTTCCCATCGCGCATCGTATTGTAAGGCGCTTTTTCTTGCCCGCCACAACACTGTCCTACGGGGTTCCTTTTCAATTATTTATGAATGAGGTAGCAAACTGGTTGCAGCGACCACACCGGTGCCGTTTCGAGTCGAGCCAGCAAGTGGCGCAGCCTCACAGCAAATATAAAACTAATTGCATTTTCCCACATTGCATTGCATTACCGATCATGATCGAGTGCGAGTTGCGTTTTCCCCGTCCGGCGCAACCGATGCATCTCCCGTGTGTACAATGGGGAAGGGGAGAGGGTAGGTTAGAGTGTATTTGCAGTCTGAGAGGCTGTCGATCTCTCGGTCTTCCGTCCTGCTGCTGCGGTACTGCTGCCTATTGAGTTATTTATGATGGAGCTATTAATTTTCCAAACTCCCTTCGATGCGGTTCTTGGGAGCACTTTTCATCCCGCACCCCCTACCCCCTTATGTCGATCTTGGGCTTCACCCTGTCATCGGTTGGTGAGTTTTAAGCAGTTTTCATTCAACGTAGCGGCTCCTTCCCCCTCCCCCGGGGGCTCGACCGCGATGCAATGCGTGCGCGTTAGTTAGAGGATCGGTTTGCTGAAAAGAGTGGCGAGCTGTAAAAGTTTGATGAGCGAACTGTCAGCCGATAATTGCAATCGATTTGATGGCTTTATTAAGTTATTACGCGCAGTTTATGGGTTCCTGGCCGGCCGGTACGATGCGCGAGCTGTTGCATTTTATGCAGCGAGATCACACTGTTGGGCTGCCGTTTGGCTGTGGGATAATCGATCGTTTCCCGGGCGCAGCGTAGCGCTTTCTGTTGTGGCAATAAATAGCGCCTGCATTTGGTGTGAAGGAATGGTGTTAATTGATGATGCGCGTTGACGGACGGGTCGAGCTGAAGCCGCGGGGCAGTGAAAAAATGCGAAGAAGGCACTGTAATGCGAATGTGTCCGAGCAGTGACACCTTCGACCTTGTTGCTAATGTTGCAAATTGATTTCATTGTCAGGTCGGTTTCGATCCATCACGTAACGCAGTTAAGGTGACATACGGTGTGCCTGCATTGGTTGAAGTTGTTTGTTGAGCTTTAAAAGGTTAAAAGATTAAAAAAATAATTTATTGTTTTTATTGCTTTCGTGATAGAAATATCACCAAAGGATAATAAAAATGTACAAACAGTAGTACATATGGGGTGGGTTACAGGACAAGATAAGAGAATACATCGAATGGTTGCATGGTGACAATATTACAGTGTCTTTTATTTATAGCACCTTATAACATCTTTATTTTGAATTTATTGATAACTTCTTATCGTGAAGATACGCCATCATAACTCATTTATGGTATCTTACACATAAATAGCTTTTTGATGCAGGAACAACTTGTTGACAATTTTAAGTACGAACTTTTTAATACAGAACAATCAACATCGTTTAAAGCATTTTAGCGGTAGATTACTATTTTTTTAAAGTCATGTAACAAGATGTTACAAGATGTTGTAACAAGATGTTAAAACCTCTGTGTTCAGAGCTATTGTACCCTAAAATTGTAGATTTTTAACACGTATAATACAAATGAAGATAAAAAAGAGCAGACAATATTAAACATCACAATGTTGCCAGACATTAAAAATTATGCGACTGTACCGACTGATTGTAAAGATAATATGAATTAATGATAATATGAAAACAATTTAAATTCACTTACTGTAAGCCTAAATCACGAAAATAACACAAGTGTACCAAGAAAGCATTGCTACTTCAAAGAATTAAGAACATGTAAATAAAAAAAAGTAATAATAATAACTTTATAGAAATAAAACAAGACAATGAGTGGCCCCTTTTATGTTTTAAGCCAGTTTTTTTATATGGAGTTTGACATTTGGCGGCTGAAATCATGTAAACACTCCATACCACAAAACCACACACAAAACTAGCTTCAGATTTTCAGCCTAGGTTTTTTTCAGCCTGAAAGCTAGAATTAGTTTCGAGTACCTGCTCGAGAAGATGTCAAATCTATGGATCAGTAGTCTATCTCTTTCTAACTTGTTGTTTTAAACTGACCGTTAGTCAAGCTGGTCATATTCTTCCTCATGAAACTTGATAACATTAATTCAACAAATAATTGTTTATCTGGTTCTCTTTCTTTTTCTTATTGAAATTCTTTTTACTTATGTTATTTTTTATGTTTGATTATTAATTTACTTTCAAAAGAATTGTTTATTGTTCAATGTATTTATATTTAATTGTTAATGAATGATTCATGTTCTTAAAAACACACTTCCAAGTGCTATAAAGCGCTGTTGATGAACGCTGAGCAACAACTACTTCACTTACCAGGCGCTTTGCAGGACTTTGCAGGCTGAGTCATTCCGTATCAGGTTTGAAACATGGTCTGCTCACCGAATTCACGCAAGCTTATTCCACAGCACAACAGTGAGGTCGTTGTACAATTATTTTCAATGGATAAATTAACAGTACCTGTTACAATTCTCACAGTCAAGAAGTGGCTTCAATAACTAAAATAAACTATCGCGTTGTTTGATGCTACCAGGCAATGTTTTCATTTGCAATACTGCTCGATAAATGCTCGAAATCTAATACACAAACCAACAACTGACAGGCTGAAAATTTCAGCTTCCGGCTTAAAACATAAAAGGGGCCAGTATTGGCATCAATGTGCAAAAAACATCAACGAGGACAATCAATCACCAAGATCATTCTTAACTGCGAAAGATTTGAGAAAGTTAAATTAACTTTTTATTTTTGAGTGAACAGTGGCCTTGATTAAATAGAAGGATACTAAACATATTGAATTGGATGAAACTCACGAAACAATGAAACGTCATTCAAAAAATTTGAGGCTTTCCTGGGTGGATTGGGATAGTGAGGAAACGATCGAATCCCACATACATAGCAGGACTCCTTCATTTTTAATAAGACATAGAAGAACACCAAAAAGACTTTCATGTACATAAAGCATGCTCATGCTTCTAGATTTTTTTACTGTAAGGAAGATAAAATTAATTGTAAACGAAAG
This sequence comes from Anopheles epiroticus, assembly GCA_000349105.1. Lineage (NCBI taxonomy): Eukaryota > Metazoa > Arthropoda > Insecta > Diptera > Culicidae > Anopheles > Anopheles epiroticus. Next base: position 97,930 of record KB671909.1, read on the forward strand.
GAATAGCTCCAAAATTTTGTTGCTCATCCTGCAAGTATGATTGGGAAAAAAAAAATATGCTACTTGATCATTGAAATGTGCCTATTCTAATGGCAACTATTTGCTGGTATGTGTTGTTCAATAAAATGGACAAATTGAGCATCCTAAAAAGATATAAAATCTCTACAACATTTAAAGTCTGCTTTGTATTTTGTTTTTGTCTACCAACAGAGACCCCCGACAGAATTCGCATCCAAAATTGAAACGACAAATAAAATATTTTCTGCCATGCCCGTGTAGGAAGTGTTAAGATTTACTGCAGCAACACAAAAACGCGAAAGAAAAACAAACACCCACACCCAGCAAGACTGCAGAGAAGACAGAGTTCCAAACAATAAAAGCTCGCTTGCGTGACACTGGCATGCGTGTGCCGCGAACAATGGCTCCAGTGCTTCAACCGCAACAAACCACTCCCCCCGCCCTCCCCTCAAGCCCCCTAAAAACTAGCAGCGGGATGAAGGTAATCCAATAATTTTTAATCTCTGTTTGCTTTCGCCCATTGTGCAGCAGTCAAAATAATTTCCGACTAGGCGAAACCCCGGTGCCGGTGGAATGTAAATTTTCGACCGCAATCCACCCCGGCATCATTTACGACAACCGGCTTCGGCCGTAGCGAACTCGCTCGTAAAAAGTCGACGGGCCATCCGGATCGACAAATCAAAATTTAATAATTCTACCAACACCTTTCCCCGCGCGGACCGAAACGGGTGAAACCCGTTTGGTGGTATAAATTCAGTGCCTCCCGCCATGGGTCTATCATCGCCTCGACGCCTTGGCGTTTGTGGAGCGCCCGTGCCACGGCATTCCCGGCCGGGTGGAGCCTGGGCGGAGTGTCCGATACCCGAGACGAATTCGATCCCAGCGGGGCTACCGGGGTTTTCGGTGTTTTAAATGTCGATCGACAGGATCGATCGCTAGATTGGAGGAAAAATGGGGCCTTTGACTGTTATTAGCTGATGCTACGTTGGTTGCTACGGTCCTTTGTTGGACGACTAGGGGCCAAGACAATGAGGGGCGAATATTGTTCCATAACATATAAATTAATTTAACAGCGTGACCGTCCTCTACCAACCCGCCGAAGACGCGATCCTTTACAGTCAATCGAGGCAGAGGAAAGTAGAAGGATCGCCTTCGCTTGCCACCTGTCGGGCACGGATCCAACAACTATTTGTCGTAAAATATTTGGCTCGTAAAACAGCTAAATCAAAGCCGCACGGTGGAGTCTCTCGGCGGTATCGGCCGTGTCGTGTGCCGTGCACCGGGCTGCGGATGAGAAGGATACTGATTAGAAGGAGCCCTGTGGGACGTCCTAGTGTCGCGCGGGTTGTCGCCGGTCGCAAACTCTCCCACTGCCAACCTCTAGCTGCGAGTGAACAGAAACTTAATCCCGACACCGGCTGACGGTCTGTCCGTGCAGCCGAAGCGAATACCTCCGGATCGGTTTGATTTGTTTCAAGCACCACCGGTACGAAATCGCATTTTTATGAGGCTTTTATAGACTCGCAGGTCACATTAGATCCGTGGCCGGGAAAGATGGAACCGGGACGCCGGGCGTCACGCTGCGCCCGTACCGACGCACGGGCTGACGGGGAGGTTTTAATATATTGGCTCGTGGAACGGTTTCAGTGGTAGCAAAATACCAGAATTACCGTTTGAAGGTGATAAAAATCGGCTATTACGCGGTGGCGGGCCTGTTGCCATTCGGTATTGGGTTCTCGTAATCGGGCGACCTTAAGCCGATAGTGATCTGGCTGAGCATGGGCTAAAGTTTGATTTATCTGTCAATCAGACAGGGTTGATGCGAGTGGTTATGTTCGATTTATTTTTCAATTTATTTGTTGAATCGATCTTAGATTTATTTTTATTAGAAGTGTCATTAATACTTCTAAAAACAAGTTTTACAGAATGGAAAGTGTTTCATAATGAAAATTGTCCCAAACATTGAGCACTGGACACTCATGCCGTGTTTTTAGTCCGATCAAGTCACTTTCGCTTTCGATGAAAATCTTATAAAGAACAACTTATATCGTTATGAGGAATTCTAATTTACGCATAATATGTAGGAAAAGTCAAATAATTAGTATGAACATGAACATGTATGAATTAGTATGGCATTAACAAGATGACTGGAATGTGACTTTAGGAGGCCATTTAGGCACTGATACTTTTAAGCAGATAAACACAAAATAGAGATTTATGTGTTTCTGATTGTATTTGTTTGATCAATTACCAATTTGATACCACTTATTTGCTTGAACAATATGAAACGGAAAACAGAATTACGGAAAAGAATATTTAATGTATTCAGTAAATGCCAGTACGAAATTCATGTTACTTGAACGCTTTTTTTTGAAAGGATCTGATGCCAAAGCAAGAAAAATAGTTGAAATTTACATTTTTTCGGGACTTTTTTCCACACTTTTTGGCCATCATAAACGAAAATGTATTTAACTCTACAAGAGAACAGATTGGGATGCACAAGAAAAGCGTGATCAACTTCAATCATGAAGTTTTCTTTGGAGATTTTGAGAAATAAGTCAAATTGGATGCTATTATTTATTTTCCTTACATATTTTTCACAAATAATTCATATCTGGAGAAAACAAGTTCTTGGATTAATGTATTGTTGAAATTGTAAAGTGCTGTGTACTGATTCTGTATATCTTCGGATGCCTCAGAAATTAGTACATACTCTTGAATAACCGTTCGGTTGTACCTTCTAAAACTGATTCAAAGTGGTAATTGTTATGTGAGGACCTACTACAAAAAGTCCAAAATAAATGTTTAGAAATGGGATATATTCCATTTGAATGAGCTCAAGGCTCAAAAAAATAAAATAAAAAAATAAGAGCATGGGAACTACTTTAAAATTGAAACATTCTCATAAATGGTTCAACCACGTGAATACTCTTCCTAAATTACGATTCTTCTTGTTCTTCGGAGGGCACAACAACCCAGTAGGGTGGTCAAGGCCTAACCAAAGCTCCGATGTGCTTTGGCTCTTTCTGTGGCTAAGTGTACCCATCCAAATCAAGATTGCAAATCCTGCGTATGGGGTGGGAGGGGGATTGAGATTTAGTGTGCCCATAGCAGGATAGTCAATCCTGCATATAAGGGGCAGCAGTGGTCCGAATGAGATTCGAACCAGCGACGGACCTCTTGACAGGTCTACACCGTTACCACTCGACCACCGAGCCGTGTCCAAAAAATACCATAAATTACCATTAATGTACTTATATTATTTCAGTTCTGTGCGTGTAAACAATCGATCTCCTTCTTTCAAAAGGGCAATGGGTACGATCGCCACCGATCGTACAAAAAAATTGTGCCGCCATAACCTGAAGCTCACATTGCAAACCTGCCTTTTTTGGGGCATCGCGATTGCGATCTGTGGCAGCCAGGCAGACGAAAGACACGGGCCCACGGGAAGAGTGATGATACGCCATTGCCTCGCACCGATCCTCGTCCGTTACCTCCCACCCTCTCTTCGTTCGCCGCGTGCAGTCTTCACACACGATCCACAGCCACGGGCACCGCGCTCGTATTGCATATCTTGTCTTAATTGGTAATTTCAATTTGCGCATACCTGCGTCGCGTAATGCGCTTCCATATATCACTGCCACCTGGTTCAGAGGCAAACGCCAGCGGCGCACATTTTACACGCTCGCCAAACACCGCTCCAGCCTATTTGGATCGGTCGCGCATTCCTCGCCGCGACGTCCATCAAATCCGTGGCAGTGGTACGAACAGCGGGAAGAGATGCGGATTTTGACACTTGATCAATGCAGTGCACCGACCGAGCCGTTTGTTTTTTTTTTGCACTGCAGGTGTTTTGTTGGAAGCGAGCCGTTGCCCAATGCACGACACAAAAGTCATGTGCCAGCATGTGATGGCTGGCTAACAATGCAATTGCACGCGTTGTCTAATGCGTGTGGCGTGTGTAGCACAGGAAGCCCGTAGCCCGTTGCACGTGCAATATGGTGACACTTTGAACGGTCCCAGGCTGGGGTACAATGCTCAGAGCAGAAGTGTATAGTAGCGATGCTAGTGCAGTGCTGTATGTCACTCGCGATGCATTGCAACACGCTTTACCATGCACTGGAAAAGGGGAACCAGCGTTTAGGCCGCAACGAAAATTTATCGATGGAGATTGGTATCAAAATAAATGGCCATTATTATTGTCTTAAATATGTAAATATATTACTTAGGCAATTTCGCCCGCCGCGTAATAGGTCATTTGGAGCAGCATAGCTTACGGGGAAAATGTGATTTTGTGTTTAGTGAAGGAATGTGTTGCTTTTCAAGTACGGTAATACTAATTTGACGTTGTACTTGCATCGTGGAACTACATAAGCTTTTAAAGCATATTACCAAGAAATTTCTCATGAAAAAACATTTGATCATTGAGTGATTTAAAAATTAAAAATGTGTTTTTTTGACATATTTATCTCCTTATATTTTACCATTTCTTTAGCCTCGGTTTAATGTGTGATTTTGGTTGATTATCGATTTGGTTTACATTCCTGTAACAATGTTTGCCCAGAAAGTATAAACACGATGCAGGCACGTGCCCGCGAGTACGGAGTAAAGATATAATGATTTGAAAATAAATGCAATCCAAATCACACTTATTGGAAAATAAATAACCTTTTTATCGGCCATTGCCTTGTGCTCGTACCACAAGCGGAGGGTGGCGAAGGGCAGCACCCCGCACGTTGCAACATTCCCGCCGTATCGGCGTCCCGTCGGAATGGGCACAAGAAGTTGATCGATGGTTCGGACCAGGCGAACCAGCAAGGCTTTCTGGTGGCTTATGGACCTCAGCGACGCCGGTACGGTTAAGGCGTCGCCATAAATATACGGCACAGCGCTTAGGCTTCGATGTTTGTCGGATTGCGATCGAGGGCTGCAATCGCGATGGGAAGTGGATTTGCCATTCGTCCATTGCCCGCCACGTAAGGTTGGAATTTGAATTTGTTGCTATAGATCGCTGCACTGCCAGGGCACGGAGGCTTTCGTGTGGAGGCGAGCCCTGCCAAGAGAGCCCATAAATCAGGGCTTTCGTTGCAGCCTGGGTGCGAAACATGTGTACGGGGTCCCGTACTTAGATGGTCCATTTTCTTGGCCTCCCCCCCCCCCATTTGCATTACGATGCGGGTTTTTTTTCTGCTGTGTTGTGAATAGCAAATGGATCTATATGCACATTGGATGCGATTATGGAATTTAGTCGTCCCGGGATGGTCGGCTTCGGGGCGTTTAGCTTCGTTCGATGAGACCATGATTAATCGAATCAGAACGAGTGGTAACAAATGGTCGCCGGTGTAGAAGGTGCTGTTTGGCTTGGAACATCTGTACAGTTAGCCATCTTTCATGCTGGTAATGGTATGAGGAAGAAGTGACAGTTTACTTGCGCAAGGATTGTCGGAGTGGATAATGGTAAGCTGAAATGACATGGTTTAGAGCTGTATTTGATGTACAGTTTGGAATGAGTTCGTTGATTTAGTCTTACAGGTTATAAAAAAGTAGGTTTCTCAATCACACGTTTTTAATTTCTAAAAGAAAAGAAGCGAAAGAAAATATTTCTTTGAAGAGGTTTAAAAGGAGCTGTCAGCTACGAGGAGCTTATACACTCTTGTTAGTCCCATCGTTGATTTCATCAATTCATTTATCAATTTATCTGCCTTATCAGCCGTCATTCTATGCAAGGATATACTAAATCTTTTTGTTTTCCTTGGATTATTTTTTGTAAATGATAGTCTAAAGATTCGAATTCATTTGGATTACCTTCATTAGTTCGAAACTCAAATGGATCAAATAATAAACCTCGAGCCTGTGCCATGTTTTGTAGTGGAACGTAGAAAATCAGTTAAAAACCGGATGGTAACATCTCAATCTTATTGTTGTGTTTCTTATTGTACTACGGTTTGCATTTTTATAACTTTACGATCGATTGAGAGGTTCAATTAAAAATATTTTTTTTTTAAAAACTTGCATTGCTAACAGGAATGAAAACTAAGTCTTATTGATTCATTCAAGGTTGAAAACGTAACTACTCGTCATACATAAACACGAAGTAAATGTATTCCTAAGAAATAATTCCCAATTCTAATCCTGGTTCCGATTATCCGCGTATGATCAATTCACGAAGAACTGCAATATATGGTTGTCTAACGTACTTCTTCTCAAAATAAATTGTGGGTTTATGATGGTTTGAAAGGAAGTCCGCTATTAAAGTGAGTACGCCGACGGTCTTCACATGACAGGGCTGGGTTGTTTTTTTATTAATGAAATATAGAACTCTATGCAAATTGCAGTAGAAAAATATAAAAATGAAATAAATAATTTATTATTCTTGCCTCTACCAGCTTTGTGCCACTATGCTTAATTCATTTTTTTAGTCTTAACAATTCCACTAGGTAATCAAGTAAGTGCTGAAATAAATTTATTGAAATACATCTCATAGCACCATTTCATCCATTTGAGATTAAAAAAATATTTCTTCATAACAGACCATTACATTAAACTTGAACATGCATCGAAGCGTGATATGGTGTTTCTGATAAGCATGATACGCGATAGGTTGATTCAGCTTTGAGTATATATGTATAACAAACAACCTCTAATTTATATTAAATATACGTTTTACTATTTAACTCAAACTAAAACTTACAAACATTAAACATTGCAAACAAAATCCAAATGGAATGCCCTTGTCAATATGCACTACAACCCAACGTCGTATAACGGACCTAGTCACTCTTTCTATCGCCATCCATCTGATATGGATTAAGCGCTTTCCGAACACGTTAGGCCGCCCTGGCAGACCCTGGCCGCATGGCGCTTCACCATTATCGATCCGTGCAGTTCGAAGCAATTGAAATCAAATCTGTACCGATCGATCAGTAAAAGTATCTACCGCTTCGCAGTATGCCACTCTCCAGAGCACCGACAAGTGGTGCTTCTATCGGTACCTCCCACCCTGCCCACTTGAACATAGCATGACAAGTCCGCCGTACGCCAGGCTGCACAGAAGATTGCATCTTAGAAATGCGACCACTGAGGGCTAGCGCTACTGACCACCTTCGGGGACTTCGTAGTGGTTCCCTCCAACCGCAGCGTAATCCCGGTAAGTATTATGGCCATGTCTGGTGCCTCCGGTCTTAACAGGACTCGGGTAACGTACTGCTGCTGTGCGCAACATCGCAACATCTGCATACTGTGGGTCTGCGGGCGGAGGTTATTAATATTTATTATCCTCCCAACTTGTATATTGGGGTTGTTGCCATGGAAGCATTGGCCATCGTTCGGGCCAGAAGAAGTAGGATTCGTTTACTGGCCCGGGCAAATATTTCGTTGTCGTAGACACCTTTCTTTGAGCTGCTTAACAAGTGGTTGTAAAGCTGTGGAGTTTGGCTGGAGCAGGTTCAGTTGAGTCGTTTTGTGCGCATTCAACTCCAAGTTTTGCGGAGAGCGCAAAAAGTGTGAAGCGCTAGATTCACCACGTGCGATAGGTGAAGATGATTGTTTGTTTTCCACAATGCTATCTATCGCGAAGAGCTAGACGACGTTCGACGTTCTCTTACGCCTAGCGCTTTCATAATAAAGCGTACTTAGGCTCGTTTGTATGTGGATTTGTAGGGTAGGTGTCCGCGACACGCAACTATGCGGTCCCGAAAGGCATTGCGGTGTGGACCTCTCCGAACGTAGATCACAATCGACGCCGAAAGGGATCACCTCCCTCGGCCAGTGATTCTCATGGCATGTGTGGCTAGACCTTGGACGTCCTCTTCCACAAATCCGTGCCGGATAATTACAGTTTGTGGTTTCGCTTTCGCTATTTATTGCTCGTGTCTCCCTGGTGGATAATCTTCGCACATCTGGAGTCGGTTGGCACCATACTGTAAGGTGGTTTAGTGCATCGTCAAAGGTGAGAAAAACGATGACAAATGTCCCCCTAAGAGCCGGCGTTATCCGCGACGATCGCCACGCACTCGCCCGCAGTTCGCACGGTTCGCTTCGGTTCAGTTCAGAAGAATCTCTCCCAGGGGACGGGGAATAACAGCGTTAAACCATACGCGACGCCGGCTATTATGAGGTCACTAGGGACATCAAATTGGCCGCAATGAATAGAGCAGTCAGCAGAGCATGCAGTCCGTCAAAGCTGAACCCTGCACGAAGCTTCGGTTGTTCTTTTTCTCCGACCGCTTTGAACTTTCTCACGAAACGTAACGCCGTGAAGAGGCCGGGGTGATTCCCTTTCCTTCCAGACGTTTTTCACCAGCAAAGGTCAACCCGGATTCGTCCTCCCATCTTCTTCTTTAAATTGCCTAATGCAAATACGTCGCTCGGAACCGTTTTTATCGATATCGAGTTATCTTGCCGGCTTGCCGTGCCGTTCGGCTGGGGAAGCGCGTTATCGAAATTGGCCAGTGATATATGGACACCTCGTACTGGCGGGTAGCGTGCTGCACCTCAAAACAAAGGAAAAGCAGGAAAAGCTGCCCCCCCATACTGATTGGAGGGTTATCGACTTTGCTTACGATGGGGACGATGGGGATGATCATTAATTATACGCCGTTAGTGCGACGGACCGGACCAAAGATCACCAACCATCGCACTGTTTACACAGCGCCCGGGAGCGTGAATGTGAAAAAAGTAAATTAAAGACAATAATTTGTTATCGAGCTGGTGGGGCGCGATGATCTGTGCGGTTTTATTTAAGGTGTCCGGGTTCATTAGCTGCAACCGTTACAAAGATGTCGCGTTTGGATGTTTCGCCTGCTCGTTTCCCGGTCGCTATCGAACGATCATTAGTTTTACAAACATAGCAAAACACGAAACCGTCGACGAGCGTCGGCGCAGGACGCTGTAGATAAATTGGTGAACGATCGGGTTTTCTCTCAACCTTCAATCCGTCGAAGTTGGTAATGAGGGGATGCTGAAAATTTGCTTGATGAGTTGTTTTACAAGCATTTAGATGCGTGATGATGTTTAATTTGTGTCAATCATATTCATCAGCAACGAGTATGATTATAAAAATAGCTTTCAAATTTCGATAGCGAAGGTATAAGAGAAAAATGATTAGGGATGGGTTCATCTGAATTCGAATGATTCAATTCACGATTTATCATTTTCTAGATTTTTATTAAAATATGCTTTTTTGTGACTTCTGTGATTCCTGAATCTTGATATTCATTAATCATATGAATCATGAACCTTGAGGTCAATTTAAAGGACTAAAATTTCGCTATTAACAACAATTGCCGGATTGACTAATTCTACATCAAAATTTCCATTTCTTCTTAAATATGCCTAATTCTTTGAATTCCTGCATTCTCTCGTATTAACCCTAGAATTAAAACTCCGAGATACGAGATTCGACCAACTCTTCATTGTAGATTCATATGACTGAATCGTGTATAAACGATTCATAAAACACATCACTAGAACGGGCTGGATGATGTACGTTCCCCAATCGTATTTAAACTGTGCTTAAGATTGTTCATCAGATACCTTAATTAGGCAGCGCAATGTCTTTGCACAATTGTTTGAATGTGGCGCTTTTGTCTAGGCAGACCGTTTTGCGGCAATGCCTTTAATACACGATATGGGCAACACAAAAACATCTTAATACACATTGAGTCGATAATTGTAGAATGCTAATGAACAAGGTTTGTATAATTGTGGCAGTTAATTACAGCAACAGATAGTAGGCAGTTTTGTGCAGGGGCTCGCCGTCCGTCGTAGAGTTCCTGGAACCTTTCAGCAAACAATTACTGCCCATAGTTAATGCCGTTCGCATATTGGCGATATTTATTTCCGACATTCCAGCGGTCCAGCGGTCTTGCGAGAATTTGCAGTACAAATAAGGCCGACAATCCTGCTTAAGCTCATAGAGCGGACGATGAGGTCGAAGGCAAAGAAGCGATGATCGCTATTGACTGAAAATCGTCCTCCGATGCCATAGGCCCGGCAAACTGCACACCATGTATCGCGCCCGTGCACCTACACAACCGTTCACACACGTTAACGCCCTTGGTGAGATGTCCGCCTGCGCGGCCGGAAGAACGGCAATCGGGCGAGGGACTTTTGGGGTAGGCTTTAAAGATTAATCGTCGAATGCCATAATCCACCGTGAAGAGAGTTGACCGGCTTTCGCTAATGAACGCCGACACGAAAATTAAGACGTAACGACGAAAGGAACGCGCACACCTTTGGCATACCGAACTCCCTCCTCACCATTCCCCACCCACCACACCCGGAACGTTGCACGTGGAATGCACCAGTCCTGGGCGCAATCAAATCGATTAATCTTTCGAATTTCAATTATTTTTAATGAACTTCAAAAAGAGTGCCCATATCCAGGGTGTGCAGTGCAGTGCCCTAACCGGGACCGGTATGTATCGCATTTCACGCCGGTACACCAGCAGGGTTGCCAGTATATGTGTGTGTTTTTTTTTTGGTGGTGCTATCAGCAGCCACCAGGGCAGGCCAGGGCGTTGGCAAAAGGTGGACAGGTTTAATCATTGCTAATTTATGGCCCGTGCTTAATTCGAAATAGTTGTCCAAATATTGATTGCAAATAGCCGGACCGGCGTTTGGAGCGCACAAGGGTAGCTGTCGCAAATGAAGATTCATGTGACGGTAAAGGAGGATCAGTTCTGTTGTGACCCACGATCTTCGCTCTCACCACTAAACTTCTTATCGCGAAAATTTGCAATTAATAAATGGTAAGGCATTTATGCATGCCGAAGCGCTTTGTGCTCGTGAGATAGGTCGACTAACGTTATCGGTCGTTGAATGCCTTAGATCGATCTGGCAGCTTCCCGGACCGACAGAATCAAAGAACTATCAAACAGAATTAACATAACATTAAACATGCTCCGCAGAGTTCGAGAGTTGTCTTGTCGCTTGGCCAAGCCGTGAAGCAACTCTTTGTAGCTAGTGGTTGCGTTATCGAAACAGAAGTGCCTGCTTGCACGCTACACGTCTGCCCGCTTTCCTGGAGGTCCAAACATTCGCGCACTAGAGTCAAGGTAAAGGTTCTGCGGGAGCGACTAGACGAAAGAGTGCACCGGTGGCTACCGTTGGTGCCACCTGCGGCTGACGATCTCCCTGTGTATGCCGACCTCCCGATGTTCGGTTCTTTAGTAGTAGCTGTGATATGCTGATATGCATTGACCGGGACGTGCACAAGAAGTTGCAGAAGTCGTTCGATCCGGTTCCGGATAGACAACCCGTTGCCTTGTTAACAGGTTTGGTGGTGAGTAGTCGGCCACAGCAAAGCACCACTGTTTGCAGTGTTGTAGTTGTCGAAACAGAGAGCGATGTTTACAAGGTAGAGAGAAAAGTGGGAAAAGTTTAGTAAAATTGGACAAAATCTCTATGAAGGAGTTGAATGGAAAATAAAAAAGCAGAATAACTTATCACTTTAGCATCTCATCCAGAGGAATATTAGTTCAACGCTAGAAAATGTATTTGGTTTTAACAAGTATGGCGAATGAGAGGATCTACAATGTAACATTCAATTTTAAGAAACCATTAATCTTTCTAAGCATAGTTTCTAGTCTAAGCATACACTCCTGAAAGACTGATCGTTCGATTCGGATCGACTCTTCGGCGTTTGTAACCGACCGACCTGTCCGAGTGTGTGACAGGTCAATGTTTGCAGTTGCAGCATCATTCTAGCCCACCACGGATCTGTTGGAATGCCCTGCGTTACCCATTAATAGCCTCAATCTGCCTGGTGGCGTTGCATTTTACGTTTCCTAACCTTGTCTCAGGCTCCCCCTTTCGGGCGTATATGTTTCACCCTGCTCCTTTCCTTCCTCTCGTCCTTCTCATCTTACTTCCAGCGACCGGCCGGAAGACTAAGACGCTTGGAATAAATCAAAACATTGCTGAACGCTCGGGGAAACATGCGAACGCTACGGCAACCGGCAACAACGGAAAGGATTTATTGCGTTGCCCGAAGCTTTGCTTGTACGCGCTGACAGGATCGAACCGTTGTGGTGTGGAATGCAAACCGAAACGCAATGTCGGCAATGTGCAGGCGTTCGTTTGGCGTTTACGCGAGCCGCCAGCACGGGTAGCGCTAAAATGTGGCAAGTTTCGCAGTAAAGAAAACAAGGCGCACGGCGCGTTTGCATGTCAAACGGTGCATGCCCTGTTTGCGGTACGGTAAAGTTCTACTACACTTTGCGTAGTGTGTCTATACTATTTGGCAGGGTATCGTTTGCTGGTGCACCGGTGCTATTTTGTGGTCAAAGGATAGGTCTACATGTGCCCTTAGCTCACCTGCCAATGCGTCTGTTAAATAAGTTGGAATTTTCTATCACTTTTCTTTCTTTTTTTAATGAGAGTAGGAAATGTCTCACAGTCATTATGAATTGAAACGTCTCTATTAAAGAAATAAAAATAATGTATTTCAAACAGATAATTTTAAGCCATACGAACCAATCGTCAATATAGAATAAAAATGTAACAATTTAATATATTGTTTCACAAAAAAAAAAATCCGTGTAATTTTTTACCAGATGGAACAAATTCAAGTGTTCATTCAATTGTAAGAATATATGGCATGGTTTATGGGCAATAGATTTTTAATTGATTCAATAGAAATTTCCTTTACCTTAAAGGAGACTTTAGAAAAGAAGGTATATTAAAACATACGATAGAGTGAATAATTTTTTTAAATTTTGCGCAATTTTTCTGATGTTTTTTTCGGTTTTGTTACCGATAACTTTTTTTATTAAACATTTAATTTTGCGAACATCGTACGAGTTCACGTAACGTCTATTAATGTTTAGTAGATCTATATAGTAGAAAGTGAACTAAAATTTTGATATTTGCAGAGTTAATCGTAAATTATTGATTTAAAAATGTAAATGAGCTGGTACATAAGTCCGAAAACTGGAAAGTTTATCTTTTCTGCACACCTTTTGTCAGTTTCAGAAATGAAAGAGCATGCAGAAATGTAGAGATTTTGCGTGAATACATGCGGCAAACCGTAGATAAAACAGGTAACAATCATAAAGCTTTAACAGATACCTGTTCTTTTATTGCGAGTTTTGGGTAACCTTGCTCAGTGGAAGGCTTTTGAGCGCTAGATCCATATCACTCGCTACAACTCTTGTCTGCTCTACATTGGCTGACGGCCAGAGATCCGCTATCAATCAACCGGATTACATCGTCTGCAGAAAATAAAAACTCACCCAAACCACCCAACGCAAACCCACACACACACACACACGCATGCTGATCTCGTTTTTGATTGATTGTCTGGTGGAAGTACAAACCGTTTTCTGTAGCACAATTGCGATTTTTGGCCCTGCTCAATGAGCTTAATTGTTCGTTAAGTAGCCGTAACGGCTGATCCCACTGTTGACAATAGTTGTGATCGTACAATCGGGACAGCTTTTCGATTTTTTGTGACATGGGATCAAAATGAAATGGAGAAGCACGTCGGGAGGAAGGATGTTAAGTGGGTGCGTAAACTGGACCGGCAATCGGAGCATTATCAACAAAATCCGATCCGGTTCCGTTGATACAGGGTGAAGATAAATCCATCCGTTCAAGGTGCACGCAACGTGGAGATAACGGGGCGGCCTGTCCATCAGTGCACGTACCACGTGAATGGCACCACGGCAGAATCCGGGTGGTAGCCGAAAGAATCGATAAAAAAAGGCCTCCCAGTCACACAGTTTTGTCACGGACAAATTCGTGACGCCGTTCGCCCCGTGGACAGTGAGTTGACGCGGGAGCAAAGCTGTCGATCTGTTTCACCGTGTCGGTTTTTTCTGTTCGTTCTTTCCCTCAATCGGCCAATCATTTCCACGGTGACAACGACCACCACGTACACAGTGTCTAGGGGCAATCACAGACCTCGAGCGCAAAAAAAACAGTAAATAAAAACGTTTCATGAAAATTCCATAATCGACGTATTAAAAGGTGAAGGGATTGCGGGCAACAACGTAAGGAGCTGCAAAAAAAAAAATCTCTACTTGTTAAAATGTTTGTTTGTTGTTAATTTTTATTAATCTCAACCGAAAGTACTGCGGGCACTGGCACCCGGTCTGCTGCTTTGAACTCGTGCGCGGACCTCTTCGCGCCGTTTCGGTTGGGCCGGTTTCGGGGTCGTTCCGTTTCGGCGATACAGACGGCGCAACAGACGACGAACCGTCAAAAGGCGCCGATCGTTGATCACGGTCCGTCGATCGGTTTGCGATAAGATAAAGCCAGTATCGTTGCTTCCCGGGGGGGGGTCGTATCTTTATTGAGATCACAAAGGTTGATTAATTTTGGTAAGCGGTGATAAATAGGCGATAGCACTTTGGAATCAAAAAATTAAACTGATTTGACGTCCGTTGCTAAGCGCAGGATTATGGCTGTAAAGCATTCAGCGATGAAGGGATCAGTGGTTCTTATCAACTCAGCAGTTTGCTTCATGTATGTTTATTTATAAGAAGGGGCTTAGTTTTCAACGACAGTCATTTACTGTTAAACGATAGTTTTTCTAAATTGATTTTTTTAATTATTTAAACCTGTGAAGGCAAATATGCAAATAAGCTTCACGTGAGTGAGCAATTGCTCCAGCCAGAATGATGACACCGAAAGGGCGTGTCGGGAAGTGATTTGCTTCGCTTCACCCTTTGCCCTCTATGCTGGTACAGGGTTGGTTTTTGCAACCCAACTTGCGGGGGGTCTGGCATTGGCCGTGGTGCGCCGTAAGAGTGTGCGTGCCGTTGATTGATAAAGACACGCAAATTGTTTCTTCATTCTTTATGCGCACGCTCGGTCCGGCCCACATTTACTTAAATTTAATAACGAAATTTTTGTCATTACGTAGGACGTGCCCCAGGCCGGTGAAGGACGATATTGGGCACTTGAAGTGACTTTCTAGACAGCGTGCCCTTCCATTTCACAGCATCAGTGAGAAGAGATGGATCGATGTGATGCGTAATGTCGTTTGAGACAGTGTGAGCACGTAGGACATCTGATCGATTCTGACAAATGATCAACGAAATTGTGTTTTTCTTCCGATGTTACTCTTGCAATCGGGTGTGTGTGTTTTTATTTGCTCAATATGAATATGCAATGATAATATTGTTTCTCATCAGTAATTTTTTAATTCGGGTTCTTGAAGGTTTATTGCCAGTTAAACGAATTCAAAACTACGACCTAGAAGAATATTTTCGTTTTGGATTTTACTATGCAATTACATTTTCTTTCACTTGCAATGCAACCTCTATTCAATACAATTTCATTATGGAAGAAGAAATGATTCTGCGAGATTGTAGTACAAATCATGAATGTTTCGTAGTTGAAAAGATATAACGAAGCAATTGTTTTTCAGAGTTATATATTTCTGAAAATATTTGAAGTGCAAAAATTAAACACGAAAGAGAAAAGGTTCAACTTCATGTTGTTCAGTTTGAATAAAAATAAGATTAATTATAAAGAGCATTATAGTGGATAAGCAAAAGAAAGTGCGTCAAAAACTTCAGAATAATATATAAAATGCAAAGAAATGAGGCAAATGGTATGGATATGCTCAAACTAGTCTTAATAAAAAACAAAAAAATAAAAATAAAAAAATAAGGGAAAGAAAAATAAGGGCTGTAATGGGTTAAACACAATGTCGTATCATTTGCAACTTGTTTACTTAAGGCAGCAATTAACTGTACAGTTTTTTATCATCAATAATTGTGAATCGCAGCACAATGATCGACAAAACAAGGAAGTTTTATTGTTTATGAAAACCTTACATAAAAAAAAGAAAACCCTCATTCAACGGCGCTCATCATAATTGTCGAATCGTTATTTTTTTGGTGCACTGCTTTCCCTTCTCTCTTTCCTTTTTTTATGCCTAACTAACCATAAAAGTGTTCATTGTGCGTCAAAAATGCTGACATTACCTTCTATAGCATAAAACAGTGTTGTGAATTTGGTCATTTTTTCGCCCTTCGCTTACAAAGTGCACCGAACCCGTCCGTAATGTGTGTAACTCCCTTTGCTTTCCCGTGTTTGTTCGCACACGCCAAACGAGACGGTGACAATGTTTTAGCGATTGATTTTTAATGCTTGTCCCAGGGGATGTGTTTATGGTAATGCATTTCAAATTGATTAAAATCGATGGTGTCGTGAATCATGCATGGGCCCGCGCTTGGGCGCATTCACCTCGCTCGCCGTTACACCAGCAACTGTTGGAATGTGCAGCATGACCATGGCATGCCGAACGCATCAACCGATCTCATCTTCCGAACACCTACTGTTTTATGAGCGAATGTAAATGTCTTAAATTTTGTTATCGAAAAACTGTCCGAACAAAAAAAAACACTGCGCAAAACTGAAACGATAACCGTCGGTTTGTTAGCGGTGCGGTTCGAATTTCTTTCTCTTTTTTTTTTTTTGAGATGAGTCGCAATTAAAGTAAGCTTATTACCGAGAGTACATGATTAAGCGACTGACAAGGGAAAAGATGCGCTGGAATGTTTGGCAGAAAGACTGTGCACGAGCGGACTGAGCCGCAGTTGTTTATTAACTTATAAATTTTATCAATCTTGTAAATTAGTATTCGTGCCGTCTTTTTCGCGAGGTTTTTGGAGGTTTTTGCCAAAGAAAAAAAAAACGTTTTTCTGCAGCAAATTATTCGGATGGCATCGGATGGATATCTTTACCGTTAATTGTGCTATAAAATTTTTGGCATTAAAATATGTCGTGAAAAAGTGCTATAAATCATTACGATGAGCCATTGCAAATAATTTACGAGTATCGATAGCAAAACAATGAGTTTGAAGGATACTTAATATTTCATGTTTGTTTTTGGTTAAATTTAACTGCACTACTAAGCAATACTATACTTAAAAACTTTAATCTTGTCAACGGCTTTCATTCGATCGATCTAGAAATGGCAAACTGGAAACAATTTATTTACTGTGAGACACTAAAACATTTAAATTTTTGTTTCAACACAGTGAACTCGTTTGCCGAACAACGATTGGCATCAATATATGGATAATCCCTTCAACACCAACGCTCAGCAGTGCAGCGAGTGTGCTGTAGGTAACCTGAAATTAAATGACACGTAAAACCATGTGTAGTGTGATGCTGTTCTGTTTTTTGCTCGCTCCAATCTCAACTGGAATCGAGTGTTTTGCATAACTTTCGCTTTGTTTCTCAACATTGCACAAACTGGCGGGCGCAAGATCAGGCCACTCGACTTGTAGCACTTTTTATTTTAGCTTAGCCGCTCGGTAAACCAATTTATGGGCACTGGGTGCTGGACCTACGGCACCGATAAGGATCGAACGGTGCCGGTAAGGTATCGGTAAACAAATAAACGAAATTAAGATAATACCCATTTTCATGGGACGCTGTCAGGGACGCTTCATGGCGGGTCCGTCCGAAGCAGGGCATTGTTTTGTGCGATCTTGGGCCAGGCACGGACCGGGCCTGGAAGCGAGAAAGTGCCGAAAAACTTGCGCCGCTTAAAGGCAAACCGGACATCTTCTGAAACGGCTAGAGAATATGTGAGTGGTGGATGAGGTAGGTTCGTGATCGTGTCGGTATTGAGTTGGCGCTTGGTGGATGCGTGCTGTAGCTACCCAAATTGCTGGGCCATGCAGAGTCAATAGGTTAATCAACGCCACACGGAGTAGTAATGCAACTGGTTTTGTGTTAAATTAATGTGTTTATTTCAATGTACGGTTCTTCCTTTTTTCACATTGTATGATCACCGTAACTGAGCTTTTCTAAAACAGTTTTAAAGTTTTATATAATATGGTGAGGTACATTTAATTTTAATGTGATTTTATAGGAGAGCTAATTTGATTATAAAAGTTTAAACCTGTCTTCAAAAGCCTTTAAGCCTCCATCCACTGATTTGCTGCAGTAGCTCACGTTGCTTTGTTCAACTTAAAATATATTTATTAGATTGCCATCGTACGTTCCACGCGAATAATTGTTGTGTGTGGTTTCATTTACAACCGCTGGCCATAAACTCAGCTCAACCGCAGTGGGTAAGCTAGTGTGCCTAACGTGTAGCAAGCAGCACCGCTTCGAGGATGAAGTCCATTGGGTCCAACGATCCGGGGAGGGAAAACTTGGTAATGAATGGTTATGTGCGCCCGGCATAGCCGAAATGGCCGCCGGTGATGAAATTTAACACAAAATTTGTGAACCCATCGGAAAACAAGACCGATATCGCAACTGCAATTGGGGTGGTTCACGGACACCAACGGACGGGAGCATGAAAACCCAAACAAAACACTGCAAATGTGCATTGAAAATCGTTAATCCAACAACCGATTAAAAGGAATTACACTTCACCCAATTTAAGGCGCTTCGCGGCTGCGTCGGTCCAGTCGGCCAGTTCAGGAGCCCAGCGTTCCAACCGCCCGGGAGCCATATTTTTTGACAGTATCGGTGAGCGAGTTTATTTTTTAAATCGGAGCAATTTATTTAGTGCGCTGGAATTTTTTTTCCCAACATTACCGGCGGGTTAGCGGCGGCACTTCGGTATGGGACGCGTTGTGTCGCGGGGTTATCACGTACCATCCCTAGGGGGTGGGAGATGCAATGCAATGATCGGTAGAGGTATGCTCCTTGCGTCCTGCGTAAGTGTTCTCGTATTTCAGGGTATAATTGTGGTGTTATTTGCATTGTAATATCTTCGTCTCGATTTGCACTGCGATGCGTCGTTTTGTAGTGCAAGATTATCCGCCGGTACGCTGCTAGGTTGCACTGAAGACAATGCAATGAGGGCGGTAAAAATAAAAGTTGTTGTGCTGGATGCAGGCAAAACGGATGGAAGTTACAGGGTAATGTAACTGTCGGTTAATTCCAAAAGGATCTTTTGAAGATCTTTTCTCTACTTTATTTAGCCTGAAGTAGTGGAGGCTTGATCTGGTAAGGACAATAACTTCATCAATTATGTAACTAAATTGAATGTACATACAATTAAACATCGTTAATTGCAGCAGCTTTTATGCTGAGTTTATATATAATATTATATATCAAAGTCAATTGATGCAGCGATCGTCAACCTTCTTTTCGGATCGATAGTAAAACACTTTTTTAAATATTTTTTTTATTATAAATGAATGTATTTACTAATAAACTATTTGTCAAATTTGATTGAATTTGCGTTTTTTGGAAAATTATGTTCGATTTATTATCTATACCTTATTAAGATACCTTTCCTTCCTTCAATTCACCAGACTCAAATTCATTTTATCGTTAGTTTTAAATATACAGGTAAAACCATGAATAATATAGTAATCATGTCAACAAAAAAAACAATTCATGAACGATAGAAGCTATGATACAAAACTAAAGATGAGGTTCAATGAGGTAATAATAAAAAATGAATCGAATTGGATGCAGACAACCGAGTTACCATCTGACACACACACACTTTTAAACTATTAAAGAATGGATCATTAGATCCGAAAACTTTTTTTTACTTATTTTTATAGAGACTTTAGCCGTTAGGCTAACATTCGCCTCTTATTTCCGAACATTGTTCAACACTGAACTTTAATAAGGATATTACGTACGCTAAACTCGCGAATAGGAACATGAAGTTCTAGAGAACAAATATGTATAGGAACTATCTACAATGCCATCGAGAATGTGTAATCTAGATTAGATTGAAGCCTGAGTACGGTAGGTGGCTTAGGATTTAATATATGGTATTGAATTTTTTAACTAGACCTAGAATAGGTTTAAAAATGAGGTTGAATTTCAAGCATAGAAATAAAGTTGAGCAGAATTCGTCTGCCCTCTGATCTAGTATGTTATTGGTGTTTTTATACGTTAAATAACAATAAAAATAGTACATGTATCAATAGAAGAAAAATATTTAAATTGAAAAAAAAGTCTTGCATAATATGAAAATAAGATAAATTAAGAAAAATAATAGAAATGAAGTAATACTGCAAAATTTCCGCTTTTTTTGCTTCTTATATTCATTAGCTTCATATTTGAGTGTATTTTGCAATGAAACACTTACTGTTTTGAAATAGAAACATAGTTATTATTACATGCTTTTTTTCACTAACATGTAAAAAATATTTATGCGCCATTCCTCTCATTCATTACATTAATCATATTTTGAACGATTCTTAAATTGAATGTACCAAAACATTTCCAAGCTTCACCACGTCCACCATTGCATAATCCAGCTGGCTGGCTCCTTTAATTGTGAGAAACAATGCATTATCGATTTTAAATTGGCTAACGCATACCCGGGTACCCTTCGCCAGCCCGGAAAAGCGAAACGAACCACCCAGTAGCATAAGGGGCAGCCGCTAAAGCTATACCTAGAGTGCTTTAAATAAATAGTCCAAAATTACCTACTACTTTAAATGTTGTTTACGCTACCGGTTGGGCTTTAATTTTCCGTTCGGACACCCCCCCCCCTCCCCATCCGGTCGTCCGGTCGAGATTCGAGGCGGTGGCCCAATGCATCCCGCTTGCATCTTGCCATCGATGGTCTGTGCAAAGTCAAAATGTCAAAACCAGATGCTCCCGGGCGAGCGATGGCGACGGCGATGCAGTACGTGCGGCCTTAATCGAGTGGAACATTTTAAACGGGCCCGCTGGAACAATAAATTTCAATTATCAATACATGATAATTCAATTTTCTTCTTATTATTACCATTTTGTTTTATCTTTTCCGTTCACCGTGGCCAACCCGTGCATTGTCTGTGTGCGTTCGCAAAACACACACACACACACACACACACAATGTTTATCTTGCGCCACGGCTTGGACACGATCGGGTGACGCCAGCGCGCGAGCCGGCCAAATCCATTCACTGTAGAGCCGCCGCGGGAGGACGGCCGAACGACGCGCACAGATTGCATTCGATTTTGAACGATTTTCGAACGGCTTTTTTCGGGGTGCCAGGGGTTCGCCTTGCGCTCCTGGACATGATCACAGCAGGCCGTGGTATCTTCTTCCACCGCTTCCATGGGGAAGGGTTGGTTTGGCCGTTCGTTCGTCGTTTTTTTTTATCACGACGTTTGGGGCGCGAGAGTTCGTGCACCCTCGCACAGAGATAGCGAACGCGTTCGGAAGGAGTGATGGAAGGTATTGATTTTAAATTGCAGTCATTTCCTTTGGAGCGTCCTGGCCCGGGCAACCCCAAAACCAGCCCCAGCCGGGCACCGGTAAGGTCACGATGCGTGCAATATTCGGAGCTTCACGCGGTCTGTATCGGGCCAGCGAGTATGGGCAGCAATCACGCTACAGTGCGAAAGGTTTGGGGAAGTGGCTTCGGGACGACGGTGAAATAGGAAGTGGCTGATGAACCTTGATGGTTATTTTGCTATCCCTCTTTCTCTCTGTGGAAAGGTTAAAGGGCCACAGCTGGCCGGTAGATGGGGAAAGTCAGATACTAATGAGGCGCAAGATTCCGGTCGACTAGCAGGCGACACCATAAGCGTAAAGTTAACATATCGATCGATGCGTAAATAAGCATCACCAGGAGCACCTTGGGGGTGCTTTTATTTCAAGTGTCCTTCTCCTCTGTTGCAGGACATGCAAAATACCAAAAAATGTATTACGCCATAAAAAACCAAATTTAAAAGGGCTTCAATTTTTCATTTACGGTGCATTCAAAGGACACTGGAAACGATAAAACAAGTATTTGGTGTAATAAAACCAATAAAGTTTTCTTTTTATTCTTTTTTTAATAAAGTTTTGTTGCATTAAGCATTTTTTATAGTTAAAAACAAAATTACTTTGGAAATTAAATGGAATTACTCAAATACAATTTATCAGTACCATTCTAATTAAGCATAAAGTCATATGTATGTAAATACATAAATAAAGTAAAATTCTAAAAGGTAGAGCGTAAAATAAAATGGGTAACGAACCAACGAACGAGAGCCTCGAAGTGCATGCTTGTTCGACGACATTGCGAAACTAATACTGGAGCGAATCTAAATCCACTGTTTATTACAACAAATAAATGTTGTTTATATGACAGCTGACATGATGAAATTCTTTTTGTATAATATTGCATGATGCATGATCAAAACGTGTTAAGTCTCCAGCGGTTTGTGGAATACAATTTTAAGAAGGAGAATTTACTTCCTTATGTTTGAATTATGTAAATTAGCAAGATTTTTATATTTAAAACTAAACATTATACATTATACATGCTTTCAGCAATTTTAAAACTTGCATATCTAAAAGTGCTAGACAATGCAGCAGATTTGTATTTGAAAACTGTTACATTCATAAGGGATACGTTAAACTTTACAAAAGAAGTGATAAAGCATATATTTTAAATTGTTAAATGCTTAATTGCACAAGCATCAGTTTTGTAGATAAAAATTTGAGTAAACTAAAGTAAAATCCTATTTGACAAGCTCTGTTTTAAATTGAAATACATTCCTAGTATTTATTTGGATGTTATTTGATACTGAAAACTCAAAATAGGAGGCCTGCTCCATAAGGAGTGCGAATGTTTTACTTGTTTTACAGTAATAAACAAACATAATACTTTAAATCAATATTTCGGTTTACATATTTGAGGCCTGGATGTTCTAATGGAATAAAAAAAATCTTCTTTTTGCTAGCGCCTTTTGAAACCAAATAAATCGCTTGTTTAATTTTCATTACATGAAAAACAGTCTCCCGTTGATCCAGTTTTACCATAATAAAGATGAGTTTACAATAATGTTAAATTACTGTATACGTAGAACCAGTTACTTTACATAAAAATGTTTGTTTGGTCCCTGGTGTCGCTACTTATCCAGATTTTACTCTACCAAATATTCGAAAATTGTAAATAACTGCCTACAAACCTATACAGCGAAGTAAGTGATTATCTGTTCTTATTTTATTGATCAATTATCTCCTCTTAATCCTACTTCACTCTGCACTGTTACATCGCAATTAGTTCCTTCAACATTAGCATTACCCTTAGCGTGTCGGGGCGCAGAACCGTACAGCGTTTCTAATTGAATCTCCATGTGCGCTGACCACGCGATCGACCGCGATTGCGTGAAACATTATCCAGCCTCCCCATCAGCACGATCACTGGCGATCATCCTCTGCGTCACGGTTGCTCTTGCGCCTCCGGAACATATGGGTGCGTACATCACGGTCGGCAGCCGTGCACAGGCTGGATTTCGTTTGACACGACGAGTGCATTTCACTCGTCAGCTCACAGATGCGATCGAACTACAAATTGATGGGTGCCCTAGGGTTTGCTGATGGGTGCGCATTAAAGCTCGACCACTCTCCAGCCATCGCACCGAAACGGCTCGTAAAGTATTGCGTTGAATAAACACATCTTCCTTGCGCGTGGTTGGCAGCTGGCAGAAGCGCTTGTAGAAGGATGATAGTTTACGATGTGTTACATTCGGAACGTAAGGACTAGACAACCACCCGCGACGGGGGGGGTTTGAGTTTGTGCTTTATTTTATGATTTTCAGTTAGCCGATACTGCCATCAATAGTTGTGGCAGCTCACCATTAGCAACAATAAACGCCCGCAATGAACGCCACGAACGAACAAATCGTATTTTGACAACTCGTCCACAGCTCCCGGCAGCTGCACGTCATCATTCATTTCAGCGGTATGGAAGAACACTCTCGAATAAAAAAAAAAACACACACATACACACACACACACGTGCATCCACAGTGTGCCACTCTCCATCATTAAGAGCTGCACGATTTAACAGAGTCGTATAACGCTATAGGTAATCAAATCCGTGCACTGGCGAGTCGGAGGTGTGAAGTTGGCCTCGGGATTTCTACCAATTTAATTTTAATATTTTGGAAATAACGATCCATCATCGTTTGAGCTGCAGCGGGCTCGAATGGCACCGGAACAATGTGCGCCCGGGTGCCTGTACCGTGCAACGCGATTCGCGCGAAATACTTTTGCCCGGCCGTTAATGAGTAATTTGTGGTTTTGGTTGTTTGTGGCGGGGCTGAGAAGAAGCTGGGAGGGCCGTTTTGCACTTGTTTCGCTTTCGTTTCGCTTCAGTTTATGGCCGTGCCGTCTTAACGATGCAGCTGAAATCATATATCGTTGACCGATTTATGCTTTTCGCGCGAAATCTCGTTACGGAGCGGGCCGCGTTGCTTCGGCGAAGTACAAATGGAGTGCAATGTTAATGCTGCATTGTGTGCAGCGGGATGGATGGCAACCAGGCGCAAAGCATGGCCGTCGGGCAGTGGGATCAACCATAAAATTCGGCTCTCTCGATCTTTAACGATCGGACGGATGTTGCATACAATTATTATGATTATTGTGATGCAGCACAGTGCGATTATTTGTTGTTTTCTGTTGCCCCATTGCACGGGTCGAAGCATAATAAATTAAATTAAAACACAAATACGTCAGCACAGCCGCAGACGTACGTTTGGGGCGGAACACGCAGCTTAACGCATTCCTGCGCTGCCCTGGCTACCGGTTTTCCTGGCTGTAACCAAATCTGTTGCGAGCAGAAGCAACAAACTTTTGACCTCCGTCTGGCGGTAGCGCTCGGTAGCGAATTGCTACACGTGTTGCTGGAAATTGCGAACATGAAATATGGCATTCGTACCGCCACGGTTCCTGCACAAAACTTTGCTGCCGAGGGAGCAGCAGCAGAGGGAACCGGCTTGCAGCTCATTTGAAGTCATGCATGAGGACGTGTGTGGTGGGTGGAAGGTTCTCCGAACATCAGAAAACAATTATCGGCCCGTTTTCGGTGCAGTGGCGTGGGGGAAGTATGAAATGAATCTCAGTTGACGATAGAAAGGGTAGCAACGTACACTCGCCCAACAGTGGAGGGTTAATGGATACACGGAGGTGGTGTCAGCTTGGGTGCGAAAGATTAGTTTGTTTAATTAATTTAAAACATGAACACAAGTACTGTGTGGCTACTGCTCTTAACGTGCGCCGGCTTAGTTGCTGCAACGAGACGAGTGTGAAAGTGTGTTTTTTTTCTGCGCAGGCGTTAAACACGTGTTGAAAATGGTGGAAGTTAGTATCCTTACACTGGATTAATTGAAGAATTGCAACAGTTACTATTTCATTTTGAATAAAATAGAATATCACTGTCAAGTATTGCTTTCACAATTTGGAAGTAAAAATGGTATATTTACCACTTGCTTGCTGAGCTGTTTGGCGATGCAAGTATTCTGACGGTCGCCAAAGCCGGAAGGATACGCTGGTTGGGGCACGTGATGAGGATGCCGGACTCATGCCCCACCAGAAAGGTGCTCGTCAGCGACCCGTTCGGCACGAGGCGTAGAGGAGCACAGCGAGCTCGTTGGCTGGATCAAGTGGAGCTCAACCTGTCGGAGATCGGATGCAACCGTGGCTGGAGGACTGCAGCCCTGGACCGAGCTTCCTGGAAACGGATTGGCGACCTGGCCATGTTAAGTAGACGTGCTCAGTAATGAGCGGGCCAAGAAGAAGAAGAAGAAGAAGAATGGTATATCAACGAAAGGCGTTGGGTCAAAAATACTTTTCCTTAGTCAGCTAACCAGTATCACAGACTTTGAGTCTTTATGAAAAAGGTATAAAAAGCCATAAAAAATACAAATCAAAACATTTTTTTCGTTTCAGTAGTAACGACCGTATCGCTAAAATAGAGCAATCCACAGGAATACAAATTAAAAGAAGCAGCAATACGGCTTGGCCATCACTACTGAAATGAAAAAAAGGAATCATTGTGCGGTGAAATGGATTCTATGTATAAGTCAAGACAATTGGGTCAAGTTTTAATGAATAGGCTCTGGTTCGGAAATCATTGCATCAGAACTAAAA
This sequence comes from Anopheles epiroticus, assembly GCA_000349105.1. Taxonomy (NCBI): domain Eukaryota; kingdom Metazoa; phylum Arthropoda; class Insecta; order Diptera; family Culicidae; genus Anopheles; species Anopheles epiroticus. The sequence goes on from KB671909.1 coordinate 123,754, forward strand.
CAGTAACTGGAACGCAAACAAGGGGAGTCTTTTCATATGTGTGCAGAAGATTGTAGATATCAGGGATAGTAATATAGAAATACCGTCTTGTTTATGATAGACAGTATCTAGCAACGGTTCTGGTATCGGTAAGATATCACCACCAAGAAAGGAATGGGTCCGTTATGATTGAAAGAACTTGTAAGGGCACAGCAAAAGATCCAGGTTAGATACGATGTTTATTTCATTAAAACATTAAGGTCCTATTCATCATTCATTTTTTTAAATTTCTTAACACTAGTTAAGTCTAGCGTTAGCAGCAGGGTCATTTCAGCCAGCTTCAAAATTCAAAAATCCAAAATGAACACATCAAACAGAAACTCTACAACCTGAAAGCAGAGCTTCAAGCTTATAATCACTTCAGTTTAAAGTTTGAATGAATAGCTTGCTATCAATTAAATGATGTATAAAGCAAAATTACTTTAAGGATCTTCAGCGTTGGATAATCGTTTTCAGCAAGCACGTATTTAAAGGTCTTAGTAACTTGTTTTGCTTTTACGCAAAAAGTTCTGGCTAGTCAATCCTATCGAAAAGCTATACTACGATGGACGACAGATTACATTACAACCAAGTCAAACATACAACAACGCGCGTAAAGCTCTTCAAAGGAACAAAATTAAATTGTACAGAGATTCTACAACTAGAGTAGCAATGTTATTGAATGATTTTCAGCATTTAAAAAATCCCATTCAGCAGTTGACTCATCTTTACAAAAGATCACAAAAGATTTTGAACCATGGCATTCCTGGCATTACTTTTCTATTTTTATCTTATTTTTTTTTTAAATTAACAAGTATCAAGTGTGTAAGGACTTTAAAACCGACTAAGCTAGCAATGACGGCAATGAACAAAGTAAAGGGTGCGATATCAATTATTGGAATTGTACTGTTATTAACTCATACTTTCTCTTCTCAACCTTACTTTTAACTACACTTCTTGTAGCTACATCAATTTTCATATACTAAGCAATAATATTGTAATGCACATATCGTTCTTCATGGTACAAAAACTACTGAAAAGTACCTTAAAACAAACATGTAGCTATAGTACCCCTATTATGTAAATAAAACGTGTTGTTTGCAGCTTCCGAACGTTCATCAGTAAGCGATTACGTGTCCAGTGACGCTTCTGTGCAACAAACTGCCAGCAAAAGGCGCCAGGGCACTGAACGAGTCTAGCAGCGGCCATATAATGGCAAATATTGTCATAAATATTTATTTGCTGCAATAAACGTTGAATGAACAATGGTGACATCCAGAGCTTTGGACAGTTTGAGTATTGATTGTGTGAGCAATTGTGAAAGATAGTATGAAGAATGAAAAGGAGTTGGTTAACTTTTCGCATTTTCAATACACAAATGTTTTGGTTTTAATTCCATTGACGTATCGCATAGCCACGCTTTCTTGTAATGGTATTATAAACATCTAAACTTATTTCAATTTTTTCCAGTAGTAGTTTCCAGCTCATGGTGGATAGAGAATGGAAATTGCATAGTTTAATCGTTGCTTCCTGCGCAACAAATGTCCAAAGCCAGTCTTTATGGTGGATGGAAACAATTCGCCTTTATAGCCGCTTCAGCGGAAAATAGTCTCTCCGATTCCGATGGCAGATTTCCTCATTTTTCAATTGAAGAGCCCACGACACTCCGTCATGGACCCGCTCGGAATGGGACAGTGATGAAGGCAGGCAGCAGCAACGGTTAACCGATCGGTTTTGTGAATTGCCGGATGGGTTGAAGTTTAAGCGCCATTTCATTCTACGCCAGCCGGAAAACTTGTGGCACGTGTTTTCTTTTCCGATGCTTCTTTCCGTCGATTGCTGCATGGTTAATGTATTAAAATTTAAGCAGCCAGGAGACGAAGCTTAAGACAAGTAAAAAAGGGGTTTCCAGTCGGCGTACTGTGGAAAGGGAAAAGAGACAGTGCTTAATCGGCTATGACTGGAGGAAACGTGAAGATGCACCTATTCTTCGTGACAAACCCAGCAAAGTTGTTTGTCTTACTTGTATTACCAGAGAGGAGTGATAAATCATAGTCACTGACCTTGTCAAACCTTGAGCAATTGCTTGGCTTCCCAGGCAGGGAAGGTAGGGACAGGTTTTATGTCGAATGCTGGCTGCATAAAATAATGCAATAATGTTTACAATGAAAATAGAAGCAATTTACAATTTGCCAGCCATCCGGTTGCATTTTAAACCAACGCCATTGCGCTAACGTCATATTCTTTCAATCAACAATACCTCATGAAAAGTTGACAGTCAAAACGGTTTTATATCTCAGGCCAGCGTGTCTTTAGCAGCATACCAAGCGAAGCAGTTGAACCAGCAGGAAATGCGTTAAAAGTCGCCTGTTTCCGCAATCTTAATCATGCACGGCCCGAGGTCAATCTCAGTGATGTGCGATCACCGAATCGAATATAACGGCACCGGAAAACGGTGATCGAAACACGGTTGCCGCCGGGCATGCGCATTGCAAGCGGTGCAGCAACACCGCATGCCCGCCGGTCAATTTACGTCTCGTTGTGACAAATTTATGTTCATTTAATTTATGCCCCTTTCAAGTGTCAATGCATAAATTTATTAAATCGTTCAACTCGGCTCGCTCGGGATTACGAACGTGACCGAGCAGGGAAGATAGAGAGAAAGATAGAGTGATAGTTGAGCCAGGACGAACGATTAACATAGCACAGCTTTGCTGGCCGCTGTCAGGTAAGAGAAATGGAAATGCATCTTCGGAGCCGCAGTGCCGATCGCCGCCAACGAGTGTCCAAGTGTCGGGGTATGCACGGATGAACGATTAGCTAGCCGATTATGCTTCACTCATAATTTTTCATTTATCCTTAAGCTTGAGCATGAGCAGCGCCGTTGCGCACGGTGAGGTGTCCCTAGTGGTGATGGGAGTAACTGTCGGTGCGATCGTTACGATCAACGACGGCGATGGTTAATGAATGGTGTCCTCGGAGCCTTCGGGAGGGGGACAAAACCATCCGATCACATTTCTTTGAAGAGTTAATGTTAGCTTTCATCGGGTAAGTTATTGGTAAAATATGAGCCTTGTGCATTACAATCGATACTATCTCGGTGTCCTGTAATGGATGCTATTGAAAACGCGGAACATAGCACAAGTCTCGAACTATGATACTTATTTCACAGGTTTGTCTACGTGTAGAATGTATCTTAAAGCTCTTTATAATAGCTAGCAATACAGCGTGACCTTTACTTGCAAATTAAACCGGTGTTTACTACATTTATAATCATAAAAAAGCTCAACATAAAGTAACAGAACAACATAAAAATGTTCCATGTTCATAGTTGTTTTTTTTTGCAACATCTGTTAAACAGTAATCTGCAACAAAAACGAAAAGAAGAAAAGGAACCCCAAAAAAAGAGCATCACAGCAAATGAATTCGTCCCGTGCAGACACCCTCCTGGGGTGATCGATCGTCACAAGCGCTCGACGGAGAACCCTTTCATCGGGCGCCCAGGCTCACAAAGGGGGGGCCCAGAACCACCCCCTGTGCAAGCCGCGGCTGTTGTTGTTTTCCGCGCTCAGCCTTCACTCAAACTTGAAGCTCGCTTCCATTCCCTCCGCTCAGGATTCGTAGCTTTCCCTCGTCCGGAACTACCCAACATCGTACTGCTTCAGCTCGGCGGTTGTGATCGCTGGTCAGCTGAAATGCATTAATAATTAGGTTGTTAAGCGAACGAACAGTTGGGGGTGCGATTTCGGTCGTGTTAGCGAGGAGGCGGTTGGTTCGTGCGACGAATCTGCAACCCCCCCCCCCCATGCCGACGCGATTCAATCAGTTACCATTTTGACCTTTACGATGCGCAAAAATGGTGATGAGCGTGCGTGATTTTTTATTGAATTTAGCTCACAGTGCTATAAATGTTACGTCAAATGGGCTTATTAACCTGCCGAAAGCAAATGTACACGTTTGAAATTGAAAATCTGGTCTAGTGTAGTGCGGGCGCGTAAAAGTTCGATAAATTGTCAATTGCGTTTCATCCCCTGCATCGCACGTTCGACGTGTAGCGGCAGCGTTTTGACACCAGCGTGGTGATCATAAATCGGTCGCTTCTAGCAGGATGCCTCCGCAGGCGGAGGAAGGACACGGGGAGAACACGAGCACGTTCGCGCGCCAATCGGTGGAACAGCGGGCGCGTGCCGGCAAATCTAATCGGCAAGCTTCATGCGAGCTCCCAACAGTGAGAGCATCTGATGGAATGTATTGAGAGTTTAAATGTTTTGACAGCCGGCATGGGGTAATTTATGATCCGTATCGAAATGGGACAGAGCGGGGCAGGAAAAGCGAATGGTTTGAATCAATTAAACCGTGTACTATTGGTTGCGTACTGTTATTGAACGGCACGCGGCTGAAAGACGGAAAGTGCACTCTGTAATGGAATTTGCAGTTTGAAAGTATTTTATTTTGCAAATTTTGTTTCTATTAAGATATCAGATTATTTTATCTGTAATAGTTGCGTTAAAACTATTTTTGAATTAAAACTACAGACCGCGTCTAGCGAAGCGTAGCGGTCGAAAAGTTTACTGCTGTTTATGCTTGTTTGATCGAAGCGTTTCGAGCAAATACATGAATTGCGATTTGCCTGGCGTAGCGGTTGTAATTTATGGGAATGGTAATCCACCGAATAAATAAAAAAATGCATGTTTTGTACCAAGAAAAAAACATTCGAGTAGTTTAAAAATAAGTAGCATTATGTTTACAAAGAGAGAAAAAACAAGAAGATTTTGTTGTTTTGCGCATAAAGCAATACAACATCAGAGCACTGTACCGACAACACATGTCCTGGGTTAAAAAAATTGCTGCCTAATGATGTATTTGTCTAATCATCATTAATCCTGTTCGGATAGCTGTTTGTAAAATCGAATTCATTTTTATTAAACAAATTTGGTCGACGAATACCATAAAATTATTCAGCGAAATAATTTAAAGCTCGCACTCCGGTGTCATCACATCATCCAGACGGAGAAAAGAATTTTCAAATAGATTGAATAGATTGAAATGATAAGAAAGTAAGTACAATGCATTAGATAATCATTGAACTTCTTTTTACTTGGATAGCCTACCCTGCGTCAAGGGGACGGCAGCAGTCCGAATGCGGTTCGATACTACGTCGGACCTTATGACAGGCTTAAGCCATTATCATTTGGCCAGCAAACCAGCCCTTATCATTAAGCTAGTAAATTTAATAATCCTAATGATTAATTCACTCCTCTAAATCCTCTATCAATGGGGTCTATGATGACCTAAGTTAGAAAATCACAAAATTCTAGCCTGCTTCTGTCAAACATTCGAGCAGATGGAAGCAGTGAATGGAAAACAGGTACGGTGTCCCAGAAGAATTGGCAACCATAATTTCCATTGACAGCTTGTGACATAGGGTCGTAGATTGAAGGATATAAACAAAAA